>JABUIW010000012.1:5746250-5785503 GCA_013363375.1 Menidia beryllina | reverse complement strand
CATCCATCCATCCATCCATCCATCCATCCATCCATCCATCCATCCATTATCCTCCGCTTATCCAGCTCATTTTCACTAGCCACTGACAAAACCTTTGAATAAATCATGAACTATGTTGCACCATGTTTCAAAAAGTTATCAATTATCTAATGTTGAAGAAAAATCAACTCACATATTTAAAAGAGATCTTGTCACATTTTGAATTCATGATCTTTAACAGATTGGCATTGCATGCTGTTCACCAGTGCATTGTAATCTGGTGTGTAACTTGACACTGCAACTGTGAGTGCATATTTCAGGTGTGCTTTTTCTGCCCGTTTCCGGTGGCTAGTTAGCATGCTAACTTTTGTGGCACGAAGTGAAGTGTCTCTCCACATTCTGCCGCTTCGCCACAGTTGCCCCGCAAATCAGACACACGCAGGTTTCTTTTACAGTTGTAAGAAACGAACTCCTCCTCCCATTCGTTGTGAAAGTGATAAGTTTTCTTTCGTTTTTCTGCCATGTTTTTGGGGTAAGAAACTGCACCCATCTCCGTTGTGCCCACTAGCTTACTCTCCACTGACACTGGCTTTGTTTTGTCACGTGCACAATACTGACCTTTGAACTAGAGAAAACTTAAACTTAATATATAATTAACATATTTTTAAGATATTGTCATTTTAAATCAAATCTATATGAATGCAAGTTTGATTAAAAAAGAATAGCAACGGAACAAAATTAAATTTTAGACGCAGCTCACTATTGAGTTGTGCTATTTTTAGAACAGGCCTGCGGGCGACTCGTGTGGTCCGTGCGGGCGACCTGGTGCCCGCGGGCACCGTGTTGGTGACCCCTGCATTAGACAGACAGGGTAAAGTGTTGACTATTGGTGCACTAAGACAACACAGCTTTAACAATAGTTTGGCACCAAGGAAAAAATAATCTCTACATTAAACAAAATTTGTACTGCAGTCGACGCCGGTACTCTTTGGCACTTATGACATTGGCTGACATTGCCTAAATGATGGTGAAGGAAGAAAAGAGGACATCAGACAAGAGACAGTTCTTATCTGAGGACTGTTACGTTTGTAGGTTATCACCGCTGAGCTGTCCACCCAATCACTACCAGGACCTTTCTTGGATATCTCTGAGATTGGTTCTTGTAAAAGTACGTTTTTGTGTGTGTCCATGTGTGTGTTTAAGTTTTTGTGTGTCTGTTCCCTCAAGTTCCTTCGCTCACTGTCTACTCTGTTTCGCTGTCTGCTCTCATTTCTCTCGCTCTCTTTTTTTCTGGCAGTAAACTCTTGCACTTAAAGAAAATTCCCACCACATTGACACTTATCCAGCTAAAACCAAGTGGCTATGCCAAAAATATGTCAACTCACCGTCTTTTACACATCATGATTATTGACAGGACAAGATTAACTGAGGCTGGGATTCTCCATACTTCAGGAGTTTATAATTGGAGTGACAATTCACAACGAAATAGTGGCTGTTCAAACCACCTCCTGAGATGTAGCTAATATTTGCCAGTCACACAATTTGCAAGGGTTAATATGAAAGACGATTTAAGGTCATCAGAAAGTTTAAAATAATTTAAAAATGGCTGTGTCTGTAAAGGGGCTTCGTTCTGAATTTCAGCATTTGAATTTGTGTTAGATTTGGAATGTTAGAGATGTTAGAGATTTTAACAAGCCAATATCTCTGACATTAAGGAGAAAACAGTCAATTTTTATTTCAGTTATGGCTTTATTTTCAATAATCAGCAGAGGTGAAATATAGTTTCTCCAAATGTTATAATCTAATCATTAATCGTTGACCATTTTTTCCCCACTGACATTTCAGCGGCATGATCACTGCGCAGGTTAACAGAAACTAAGTGCTGGTGTGTCCCTATTTCTTTGAAAACATTTAGTTTTTAAGAAACAGATATTCAGTTTTGCACAGAACTGCAATGACCTTGTCATCATTATCGTTTTAAAAGAGTGCAGTACTGAGAATGCACAAATTTGAATGAACAGAAAAACAACAAACCAAACCTTTTAACGACTGGGGTATCTAAACAAATTCATGTTTGAAATGGTACATTAAGTTCATGCTGATGAGTGATTGAAAAGATTCCAACAATGCCTCCTCCTGTCCATGTTCGAGGAGCCTTTAATAAAACTTTGATCCAATCTTCTGAGTGTGTTTGTGTGAGGGAAACGAACAAGCAGTTTCAGATGGAGCTTTGATCGGTTCTTTCTCCATTGCCCTCCGAATCAATGATATCTTGTGCTGCGCTTTAAGAGGGACCGGTGTGAGTGTGTGTGTATGGGTGTCTGTCTGTGTGTATCCATCAGTACTCAGGGAAGAAATGGCTATTTCAAAGAAATTCTGCTTGTGTATGATGTTTGAATAGATTCTATGGCTGCTATGCGGAAATGACCTGACATATTGCTTATTCCTTTTTACTTGAATTAAGTCTTTTGTTTCTCACACTATGGTGCGCAGAGCAGAAACCAATAACATTTTTTCTACCAAGGTCAGTTAAAGGAGTGCAGACTGAAAAAGAGTCATAAATTAATTCTATAGTGAAGATAGAAAAAACAGCATAAATGAGACTCTGATCAGAGGGAGAAACTCTTCCAGGGGCCGCTGTCCTATCTTTTTTATACCACTGGAACGCTCATTAATAGGTTTGCACTGACGACAGACCTCGTGTCTGTCATTAGCAGCCTTTCTTTGAGATTCCTCACAGAAGTAAGTGAGTACAAATGCAACACATCCATGTAACAAAAACTGTGTATTTCCTTTAAACTCAAAGACCTCAATCCTGAACCGAAGATCTTTCTCAGAGATTTTTTTTCATAAACTTTGAAGATAATGACTGCCTACTGAGATTCAGTTCAAGAGTCCTAAATTGTTTATCATCTACTTCAGTCTCCAGAGCAGGTAAAATGTGTGTTTCATTCACAGGTTAATGCAAAAAAACTAAGAAAAAAAAGTTGTAGGCACCTTGTGTAAAATCAACTTTATGTGTTGCACCGTTAGGACAAGGGATATTATTGTTCTCATTTTTCATTAAAACAAGGCTGGACTCAAATGCCGCTCAACAGTTACACTTAGTTCAGATTTTCATTCAGTCACCCTGCTGAAATATTTAGCTAAGATCATGATTAAATTGCTGTAAATGAGAGGATACCTGTAACATATAATTATTTTGTGTCAGAAATGTATTCACAAACTCAATGTTGGTTTACTGCCTCTGGGAACCATTTAAAGTGGAGTTGCAGTTAAGTTGTCACTGACAAAGTAAGACTGGCCTGTCACCACTTGACAGTTAGGCTTGAGGGTGGGATCACTTCCACCTGAGAGATATCTAACCGGGTCGAACTTCCTCTCACACCTCCGCTCCCTCACTTATCAGTCTTTCAGGCCTGTCTGTATTGTAAAATATTCATGAGCATGCAGTCAATGTCATCTTAGAAAAATCTAAACGGAAAGCTAGAGGCAAAAAGGAATCATCCTACTATGAAATCTTGTGGTCCTTTGCAAGTGTTTAAGCAGTCATCTATAAACCTCATACTATCAGTATTCTCCAACCTAAAATTTCAATACCAACCCTTTCTGTGCATGAGAGATAGCGCTGCATATCATAAAAAAGAAGAAAGATGTTTCCCATAAGTTATTCAAATTTGACCATATGTGCTGCTCTGCTTTCCTCTGTAGTAAAGCTGCTCATGGGACAACATCTGCTTCGAAAAGCTGAAAGTGATATGTAAAGTTTTTGACAGCTTAGTCGTGAAACGCACAGACAAACGCAGCAAATGGATGTCAAATTCACTTCTTGCAGGGAAGAAAGCAACATTAGATGAGTAAGTCCGGACAGAGTGATTTCCGATCTGCCATTTAAAGCCACTGGGGTCAGTTGTATTGTGCCAGCTCATGTTCAGGGTCACGCCTGTGTCACCTAAAGAGTCTCTAATGAGATCCCGAGATGCACACTGTGACCACAGGAGTGAACATGAAAATAACACAAATAAATACAAACACAAGATATGATCCTTGATGCCAGAAAAAAAAGAGAGGCTCATCTTCAGTATTACAAGGTTAATACTTTTCAATGTCATTAGAGACTATTTAGGTGTTATTTCTCAGGGTTGAAGGATGTTGCAAGACAAAGCTTAAAGCTTTTTCCTTTGTTTTTTAATGAAGCAGAGAAGGAGTAGATGAGTGGTAGAATATAAAAGTGTATCCGAAAGGACCTCCTATCCTAGAAGGCTGATGGTTCCTCTTTGAGCATGAACCCTGAGGGCCAAGCCTGAGTGAAATGTTGTGTTCTGTGTCAGCAATATTCTCCATAGACTGACAGGCATTATTCAGAATGTAACTCACACACAAGATGTGAAGGGCACCTGAAAGACACACGGGGAAAAAACAAACTGGGATGGAGTTAATTATATCAAATCTGCTATTCCGTGCCTGGAAAAAACATAGCCTTGGATAGCATCATCCCAAAATCTGCCTGTTTGTAAAGCAGACAAAATTTAAATTTCCAGGGTGAGTGTTGGCAGAAGCTGGGTCTTTCTACTCAGACACTAGCTTGCAAGGCCAAGTGTTTGTGAATTCCCTAGTGGCAGCACACAAAACAACAGAAGAGATGCTCCAAAAAGCAGGTTTGGAATGAATGGGGAGTTTATATAGTGCTGGGCTTACTTGGGTTTTGTTTCACAACCATTTTTAGAACACACCCGTTGAATAAAATTACGGGCTCATTGTCAGGCATATTTAATCTGAGCTTCAAGGCTAAATTCAGTTGTACAATTGAGCCAATGGTGTGATTACATATGAATTTGTCATGTTTTCACTGTCACTTCTCTTAAACTGCAAATATGTGGACAGTACATTATTAGAATGAAAAAAGTATCTTTCAAATAACATTCAGTGAGATGTCAGTGCTGGTGTTTCTGGGACACAGCTACATTTCCTTCAGAGCAATAAAATGTATTGAATCCTTACAGCCTTTGATACGAAGAGTTGGAAGGTCAAACATAGCGTGGGTGCAAGTTCTCAAAATAGGTTAAAAGAAGACATGTCAAAACAACAGCATTTCTCATGTTTTTTTTTATTGGTTTGAAAAGGTTTGCGTTTGTAAGTGGTGTTTAAGGGACAGCATCCTCCTTGCATGGCTTTTGCATAACTAGTCCTGGCATATCCTGAACACATTGGCCTCTATTCATTATTAAAATCACATTAAATTTGCACTTAGATGTGAACTTAAAAGTGTAGATGTGTAAAATTGAAAAGTAGAGAACACTAAATGCATTACGCATGGCACAGTGTGCTACTGGTTCCTGGGGCGAGAAATATATGAAGTTGTTGTCTCCAGGACGGGGAACACATGACATAGTGATGCAAGTACATTTGTAACAAACAACCAAAGTCACACTCTTGACAGCCAAACACAAAAATAGACAGCTGGCTAGTAATGTAATTCAAGAAAGAATTTACAGCTATGTGTCACCACGAAATCAGAGGCCTTCCAGTTTTCAGATCTAAGTACAGCTATAATGGACTCCTAAGTCATCATAAAGAAAGTCATGCCAAATTGTTCATCTAGGCATGCTGGGTTGAGGCAACTACTTGATGAAGATTAAACATGTAAATGTATATGTATAATGTAAATGCTTAAGTGTATTTCAAATGTTCAAATCAGAGGGTCCGGGCCCTTTCACACCTCCATATCTGGCTCTCAGCCTAGTTTCATGGATGTGCCAGCTGGTTTTCCCAAAGGATGGGCTGCAGTACTCAGAAAGTCATCACTGCCTGTATAACCTTCTCTTTCACAGCTAAATGCAGAAGTTAGAGGCTGAGACTCACTTAAATGAACAATTACAAGAGTGAAACATTGTTCAGTCCAGAGAACAACATGTTTGACCTTAGAATCTCTACAACGTTAAAAGATAATGAGATTTTGGAGTACTTCATATAACTCAAAGTTTCATGATCAACCCCTGTTGGGTTTGATAATCAAGAAATAGTAATTGAAGAAAATATTGCCTCACACTTGGCCTTCGATACACTTTAAGAATGATATTTGTCACTCAGTGGATTTTTAACGTTAAAAAATGCAGTACAGACTAGAATGTAAAACAATGACTGTTTACTTACTGATTCCTGGCTCTTGTCCTTTGCATCATACACAGTTAGCTTGACTAGCATCTCTGGGCTTGCAGGATACTCTGATGGGAAGGTCACCCCTGTCAGAAATAGCGGGTCTTTGTTTGCCTGTCAGAGAGAGGAACAACACAGAAAAAAGATGAGGCATGGTATGCATGTGTGTGCACGTGAGTGATTGTGAATACCGTCATGCACATTTTTTTTGGAGCACACATGTTCATGAACAAGTATGAAGCCGATGGGAGAAAGAGGGACGAAGACTTGGGAGTACGACTGAGCCAGCAGCTGGGCTCAGTCTGTCCTCCTCCTCCCCACAGGCACTTTCCACCCGCTCTACTCGCCTCTCCTGCAGCCTCTCCTGGGCACAATAAAAGGGAAGATATGGCTCACCCTGGTGGGTTTGCCTGGAGCTCTGTAAAAAACAAACTATCCCAACAGAGACTGCAGGACAGGGGCAGTAAATGTTGGTGGGTAAACTGGCACAGAGGTAGGTTGGTAATGGGATTAAAACAGGTGAAGCAGCCAAATGGAATGTCAAATATACCAGAGGGGTGCATAAGATTAGCTAATATTTGGCCACAACCACCCTATAGTGGTACATTTAATAACCTCAGAGTGAAACAAATAGACTGATCGTGCATACTGGTAATTATCTTAGACATTATACCTTACAAACATGTTTTGGTATAATAATGGCAAAACTAGTTTGAATAGTCATAAGTTATTTTACTGCATTATGCCCACATTTGGTAACAGCAGTATTTAGATGTTAAATTTTGGTATTCCAAATATTGGAGATTTATTCATATATTTGATTAATAGTTTTTGATGTGACTAATTTTATGTGCGATTGCAAAAGTGACATGTGATTAAAAATATTAATTTTTACTTCATATCAGTTTGAGGGCATTGCATGGTGGTTTGATGGTTGGCACTTCCATATCCCCGGGTACTGTAGGCCTTTCTGTATAGAGTTTGTATGTTCTTCCCATGTGTACATAGGTTCTCACCGGGTACCCTGATTCCTCCAAAAACACACATTAGGTTATTTGCCCCATGAAGGGTGTGAGAGTGTGTGATTGTTCATCTCTAAGAAAAATCTGTCATTTATTTTACAATCATGCTTTTTTTCAAAATCATTCCGAAAAGACTATAAAGTTCCCAAAACAAATTGTTTTTTTTTTAAGTCAATGAAATCACTCATGAATCCTAATCCAAATAAGAATGTTGCTGCGGGTATCCTTTGGAAACCTCAGGATCTTTGTAGGGACTTGGTGCTCTGTTTGCACAAATTCAAAGCAATTTATATTTACACTGGGGACTTCCTTTTCCTTCACTTTGCTCTGATGGGCGTCTTCAGAATGCAACCCCTCGGGAAAATATGGGGACAGAGTGGGTAGTGGAAGTTAAATTGGCTTAAATGTGCAGACAAGCTTAAATATATAGTCACACCCATGAGTTAAAAAGAAAAACCTTTCAGAACTTGAGCTAAGCCTTGGGAGTAAAGCTGAAAGAAATATATTCTTAACATCTCTGATGAGATCAATGAGAGCAAAAAAAAACCTGTGAAGCATTTAGACTGGATGCATAAAAAAATGAAATATTTTGGGGTTAGTTGCAGGCTTTTGACAAGTATTGTGTTTTGAGTTGATATACAAACCGGCATTTTTTCACTACTATGAGATTGTAAAGATTTTTTCTTTTTTTATATCCCTAAGTCTGCATTCTGGCTTACTGGAATGACCTTAAACATTACATTGCACACATTTGCAAGTTAATATGCTTCAACTACAATCAAAATTGTATTTTGAGCCATCTTTTTTTTTCTTTAAACAACTGGATAATCATTGTGAAAGCTCACAACATATGAAAGGAATGGAATAGAGTGAAGTAGGATGTAGCAAAGCTGTTACTACTATACTAAGCTGAAGAGCTATGGAAGATTTTGTGTAGACAGGAATGAACAAAAATGTATCTTTAAAAGATGTTTGTGACATGCGAGGCTTTGGTGAAGTAAGCATTATGTTTGTTGTCACCCAATACTATATAATAACCTACTTCTCATTCGCTCCCAAAGCTAATCTGAAGCAATTCTTTTTTTAAATATCACTGAAAAATCATTTCAATAACTACTGGCAATATGTGCAATATTTGTCTTTTCTTAATATCTTCTTAATACAATCTGTTGGTCAGCTTTACTCAGAGCTTGGCAAAAACATTCATTTTCCCCTTAAACAGCCTCACATGCAAACCACACACATACTTTTGTACCATAAACACAGAAGTAGCTGCTCAGCTGCCTATACACATTTAGAAGTGCCACACCGGACCGATAACCCTGCTGATTCTTAAGAAAGCGTCTATGGTCTGACAGAGGGGGAAATAAAACATGCCTACCACCTCTGATTTCAGCCTCTCTTCACAACAGTACAAGTGTTGCAGAGCGTTTCCATTTTTGAGCCCAACCATGAAGCTGTATGGTCTGTGTGCTCGAACATCACACAGCCTGATTCAGCACAGCGGGTGCACACACAGTGGAACCAATTTCACTGCTTTGAGTGCAGTGCAAATCAGGATATTATCAGCAGTGTACACAGTAAAATTTTAGAAATAATAAAAAAAAAACAGATGGAGCCATTATACTCAAGAATGTGCAGGTATGCACACACATAAACCTTTCTACCTCCCTCACTGGCACTCTGAATGGGTCTCATTCAGACTTACCAGCATGGTTGGCAGCCTTGGCCACGGCTGAATCTTCTTAGTCCTGCTGATGGGCTGAGATGGGCTAAAGTGGTAAGCCTGTCTCCATTTACACTGAGGAGTCGTCCGGTCTGTCACACGACTGGTCAACATATGCTACAGGACACAGCTGCTCCTCTCATGTCTTTTTGTTAATTTGGATAGGAAACCTCAGTGGGATAGCCAATTTAGGCCATTAAGAGGGTGTGTGTGTTTATGTGTGATTAGGAGGGAGGAATACTAAAGATGTCTACACTTGGGTTTTTCACTCTCTCTCTCTCTCTTGACCACTCATAATTATATACACAGAGAGAGTAGACTTTCTGGACTCAGTCCAGATGCAGGGTTCTTTGCTGAGCTAGTGTGACATCAAAGGCTGTTTTATCCATTGGCTTTGCGTGACGTCAAATCCCCATCAAGTACCACTACTCCTGGAGCCATTATCCATGTTTGGAAATGGCATTTTCCAGACATATTAGTGGTTGGCAGAAAATGTAACACTTTCTGTCCTAAATTTTTGTGTCTGGATAAAAATAAAGAAAGAAAATATCCATATGAAACACAAAGGAGAATTTATACATACAGTGCAAAGCCTTTTTATGGTTAATATGGAGACAAAAATATCTTTTCAGAGCATTTTTGTGTTGGTAGATTAAAAACGAATTTTCTCAATATGTTGTTTATTGTTAGACTTGAGGACTGAAGAGGACTTTATATATTATTGTCAAGCTGTAAGTGGTTCTTTCTGCTTTACCAACCGCAGATTAAGATACAGCATCTTCAGTGACATTTAAACTTGCTTTGTGAAGATGAGGAATCTACATAATTATATACTAACAGTAACAACGTGTTATTTAGTGAATGAGAAGCTTTCCATATAGCTTTACTAGTTGGCTAGTCTCTTTTCTGAATGTACTTAAGGTTTTGTTTTGCTCTACCACTTGATTAACTTAAATAATAAAATGGTTCATTATTAAACACTTTCATCCATGCAAACAAAATATATTCCATATCCTCATTTTATGGAAAATACCTTTTACTGCAGTGGATCTTTAGCAGTACTAAGTGTTAGCATTGATTTAAATCTTTTGAAGTATATATTCAAGACGCATTTTTAAATGAACACCAGTCTCTTGAGATCTGTCTGTATGTAAAATGATCTCTGAAAATACATTTGCTAACAAGCTAAACATAATTAAGACAACATAATCATACAGTTTATTGATGAGGTCAAAGGAGAACAGATTACCTTTAGAAGCAAAATCTTTTTATAGTATACATTTGTTTTTCTCTGGCTTTTATCTTGGGATTAATAAGCAGAACCAGATTCATGCAGGAGCTGACAGGTTAAAATTGAACTTCTACCTCACATGTAAATTACTTTTGATTTTACAAGGATCCCATGAACATTGCCCAACACAGTCGATAGCAGCTGTTAAGTGCAGGCATCCTGGGAATGTGACAACAGGTTAAACACAAGTGGCAGCTGAGACCCCTGCCAGAGAGGGCTGAAAAGGACACACAAAGCCTTTCACACATACAGGTCTGCCTCCATACCAAGCTAATATAAGTGAATATATATCTGCTTTTAAGTGTCAACTTAGTCTGTCCCAAAGTCATTCACAGTTGTAGTTTTTTCAAATGTTTTAAATCTGACACCACTATTACATTTTTACATGATTTCTATGAGAAACATTACAGATTCGAGTTTGTGTGAGGGAGAGGTTGTTTCTTTTTACTATACTGTGCAGACTAATAAAATCAATTTACTTCACAGCAGACCTTCGTGGTCGGTAGCAGATCCTGCTTGTATAACAGACTTGTGAAATCAAACTGAGTGATCACATACCCTGTTTTTGCGAAGATGAAAGCAATCCATGATCCTCTACCATATCCTGGATAGAGCCATGAAATGAAAACTCAGGCAGCACTCAGAATGTCTGCAGAGCTGGCTGAGCCAGCATACAGTATCCTACCACATCCTGTGTTTCCACACACACATGCACACACACACACTGCTGCTCGCTTCACTGAGGGAAAAAGCAGTTGAAATCAGTCTTTGAAAGAGATGGTTATGCTAATTAAGCTTTACTGGATTAGGAGGAAAATAGTCTCCCTTGTATGCATCTGGAAACTTTACCCTCATGGAAGGAAGGAGAGGGAAAAAGTGTGTGTGCCTCTGTTCATGTGTGCAAGTGGGTGTTCCTTAGTGGGACAGGGGGCAGCTGTTGCTGTCCAAAAAACAGTCAAGCAGCTTTTGTCATAGGAAAAAAAAAGCTTTTTTTAATCTCAACACAATCTAACTCACAAACACATACTGTGTATATGTATATATATATTCCCTAATTAGGAGGTGCACAGCAGTTCATGGGGACATCTGGATTTTAAATGGTACAGAAAAAGGTTAATGCACTCTGTCTGTTTCACGTCAGTGAGTCAGATGGGGAAATAAGCAAAGATGGAGAGAAAACCAACTAGGACCCTGTGACCAAGGAACTGTGCAAAACAACAAACATAAAAAGGTTGCAGAGAGGCAGGGGAAACGAGTGTATATGTCTCTTACCTCCACTATCTCTGTGGTGGCATGAGACACGAGCTGCTGCTTGTGGGGATCTATGACAGCCACCTGGACCACAGCATTGGGCTTCCTGTCTCTGCCCGAGGCCACCAGATCATTACAGGCTACACAGAGGAAGAGATGGAGAGAGGGAGAGCCAAGAGGGAAAGGGGGAAGAGAGAAATATAGGAAGAGGGTAGAGAGGAAGAAAGAGAAGAGGGTGAAATATGACAGAGGAAATAATCCCCGAGAATAAATGACACAAGTCACAGGATGCTGGGTCACAGAGTTATGACAATAGCATCACAGTAAATAAACACAGAAGAAGAATAAAGAAAAACACCCACAATGTGGTAGTTCATGATCCTGTCCTGTCAGATTAGCTGTCACAAGTGCTAAAGATCTGCATCACCACAGAGAACTGTTAAATGAGATGTATGCACCAAGCCTTCAAACCCCAATTCACAAAGGATTGAAGAAATAAATAAAATATGTGTACACTGAGATATGGAATTTTGCTCCCTAAGCAGCTGATTAAGATGGCAGCCAAGCAACCAGAGCTCCTAGTGGCAGTGCGATATCTGTTTTACCAGGGCTTACATTTATCACATCAAAAGCAGTGCGTCACTCATTCAAGGACAGCACCATCACCGCCATCATCACTTAATCATGATCTAAAAGCAGGCATCCATGATGTCACAACTGGTACTTTAGAGCATGTGTGCACAAAAGGGGTCAAATTGGTGCATTTAAGGAGGAATGATACACACCAATTATGGTGCAAAAACACATTATCCTAAAAAGAAATAACAGGAAGCTACATCTTCAGCGTGTGTTTCACAGCTGCACTGGGAGCAAAAGTTTTTTAGTATAACGATTGCTCAACATTTGTGATTTTCACTTCAGCTAACAGAAAAAGTGGCACACAGACATTACATATATATATATGTGTATATATATACACGTATATATTTGTATGTGTATGTGTTTGTGTGTGTATGCATATGTATGGCTATTTTCCATTTTTATTTTCTATTTGTTGTATTAATTATATAAATAAGCATAGATTAGTTTTAAGTTATGTATAATGACTAAGCATGAAATTCCTCTCTTGTTATTACCATTCATAATATTATGGGCATTAACACAAGGCCAGTTTCAAGCACAGAACACACTGATGGGGGACACATGAAGTGGAGTAGTATAGATTGATTCAGCAACCTTTTGGCTGAAATATGCTCCTAAGCTACAGACGCCTCAAGCAAAGTCTTCAAACCTCCAGACTCGAATAGGAAGCAAAGCCGTGTTTAAAGGTTGATGATTCAATTCGACGGCCCAGAGTCTTTACACACAATTGCACTGTTGAATGTGTGGGTAATTCCTGCACAATGGACCTTGTTATATATAAATTTTCTCATCGTAAACTTAGAGTCTTCCTCCTACATTGATGAGACGTCATTAAAATCACTGTTGTACTGTCAGACTGTTTTATTACTGTACTAAAGTTCAGCTAAAATCAAAGAAAAAAAGAATTGTCTTTATTTGATCTTCTCAACCTGTTAAGTGCTGCCTTTAGAAACGCTCAATTTTATATCAACAGCTTTTTAAAGCAAGGAATAAAAGACAGGGGATGCGACTCTTGTGATCAAATCTGCCACCCCAAAAAAAAAAAAAAAAAGTGCATTCAATCTGCTACACATGTCGGTCTGAATTAATGAATTCATATTTTTTATGTACATCTCAATGACACAGCTTTGCTCAGAAATCTCCTTTGATGCACCAACAAGCTGCATCTTATCTGTGCATCTAAATACTAGCATGTGAGCAGGGAAGAAAAAACATTCGCTAAAATGTCAACTTTGTTTTTATCCCAAGTACAGAAGGAGTTTAACGCAGTCTTTGATCTGTTAAGTGAGACGTGGATTGAGATAAGCACTCATTTCTTTCGGTGAAAAACTGTTCAGGCGTATCATCAAACACTTTACCCTTAATTAAACACGGACACATTGACGGCATACTGTAAAGTTTACTTAATGATGTCGCTGACACAAAACATAAGCATAGTGACAATCAACGATTAAAAGACCTCTCTTTGGCTATTTCAAGAACATTCACACAACAAAGGAGCATTTGTCTCATGTATTTGCAAAAAGCAAGGCAATAAAATGTTCTGGGTCCTTTTGTGTATTCTGTAGTTTTGCTTTTCCCTCTTGGTTCTCTCTAGTAAGAAAATAGTTTTGTTATAATTTATTGTAATGTATAATAGAAGAACTGTTCAGTCCTTTGACAAAGATTTTTACAACTTTAAAGCCAATGTATTAGTCAATTTATTCAATACTAATTTCAAACCAAATTGCCTTTCCGTTTGCTGCTATAAAAGATAGATGTGCCAGCATGATAAATAACAGTGAGAAGTCCGGAGAAAGGAAAAGATAATTATCTTCATTCACAGAGAAAATATCTACTTTGGAAATTGATAATTTTGTACAGAATGTTTGTCCATTTTATAAGCTCCACTAAGATGTTTTTCCTGAACAAGCCCACACATGCGCTGAAGGTCAATTTATATCACACAAACCACAGTACTTATTTACCATGAAACCTAAGTAAGACTTTGAGACGGAATTAAATTTACATTCAACATCCAATATGTATTCTGTATGTTACACATAAAGTACCCTGTAAATTACATCTATTGTCTTTGGAGAAAAAAGCAAACTCATAAAAATTTACATGATTATAAATGTTAGCTGGAGTCTTTATCTTTAAGCCTATAAAGCTTATAGAAACCAAAATTTGAGAAAACATGGTATGGCTGCTTAATTCTCTAGCTGTCATCGTCAAGTGTCAGTGTTTTCTGTTTGTAATAGCTGTGAAAGCCATACAATACATAATGCACTCACATCAGGCTTTAGACAGAGATGCACACGGCATTATGTTACACACTTAATATCATTCAGTGTTTGAGTACTTTATGCATAATAAAAACTAGCATACAGTAATGAGCTATTCCTCCAGTCAGGCCGACAACGCTCAATCTCTCACTCTACACACACAAATGTACTTCATAGACATTATTGATCCCACAAGAGAAACTGTTAAGCAGCCTTGCATATAGTTTTCAATCCTAGAAAGCAAAGCTTCCACATCAACAGTAAAAGGACCAAGGAGACAGACAGCTTATCGCCTCATTTTGCATATTTAGGCATATGTAGAGTCACATAGAATTAATTGACTATTAATAGTTCATCAAGCCAGCTCTGTAAAAATCTTTGTCTTGCCATATTAAGCTTACTGGGATCTTTTATTCAGTCATATAAACTGCCTGTAATTAAGTTCAGATGACAACAGCACATTTCCACTTATGACTGCCTTCATCGTAGCAGGTTTGATCCAAAAGTGCCTTAGTTTGACCGATGACACAACTTACCATTACAAATCTGTAAGGAGCACTGAATGAGATGTTACATCAAGGACACACAACACAAATTAAGCTTGTATATAAGGTTTTTATTTATGAGGTTGTATCAGAATCAGAAATCAATTTAATGACCAAATGTACAGTGTGCACCGGAATTTGACATGGTATCCCAGAGCAACAGGAAATATTTACATAACAAATTTGACAGTAGCAAAGAAAAGGTACATATGTTATGTTCAGGTTGTTTTAGGTGACTGTATCTGTTAAGTGTCTGTAGAAGGGCGGACATGTCCTTATCTGAGAGGGTGGTGGCCTGGGGGAAAAAATCTTCAGGTGCCTTGTGGTTTTGGTCCTGATGGATCTGAACCTTCGACCTGATAGGAGGAGTGTGAACAAGGAGTGAGCTGGATGAGATGGGTCCCCAGAGGATGCAGGGTACCACACAGTGATGGAGGAGGTGAGGACATTCTCAATGGTGGCTCTGTAGAAGTGGGAGCGAACCTTGGGGGAGACGTTCATCTAGCTGAACAGTCTGAGGAAGAACATCCTCTGATGCGCCCGCTTGATGACCTTGGACAAGTGTGCCTCCCACTTGAGGTTGCTTGTGATGGTAGTGCCTAGAAACTTCCCAGAGTTCACCACCTGAACTGCAGAGCTGTTGATGAGAGGTGGGGGCTGGAGGGGAGGTTGTCTGCGGAAGTCCACGACTATAACCACCGTCTTGTTGATGTTGAGCTCCAAGTTGTTGCATGCACACCACGCTGCCAGCTGTGACACCGTGTCCCTGTACGCCTACTCATTGTCATCCTTAGTGATGCCCAGGACTGTGGTGTCATCCACAAACTTGACCAGTTTAATGGATGTGTGGCTGGAGGGGCAGTCATCGGTGTACAGTGAGGGCAGGTAGGGAGAGGACACAACCTTGTGGGGCACCGGTGTTGGTGGTTAAGGGGGGCGAAAGGAAGCTGCCAACCAGAGCCATAATCCAGGAACAGGGCCCTGATGTAGGAGCTTGGCTGGTCCAGGTGCACCAATATGTGGTGGAGGCTGAGGTTGATGGCGTCGTCAACAGAGCGATTTGCCCTGTAGGCAAACTGTAAAGGGTCCAAGAGAGGGTCTGTGATAGGTTTGAGGTAGGACAGGAGGAGCTTCTCAAAGCTCTTCATGACCACAGATGTCAGCGCGATAGGTCTGTAGTGATTTGGTCACGTTATCCTCTCCTTTGGAACTAGTACGACGATGGATGTCTTGGCACAAGGTGGCACATGACATTCAGATGAATATCTTGGGTAAAGTGTGAAATTACTCATTCACATTAATGAGTTTCACTTGTAGATAAATATTACCAACTAACAAACAGTAAAAAAAAGATAATTAGACAAAAAGTCGCAAATTAAAATGGCCTTAGGTTAATTAAAACCAAATTTAAACTTTTTCAACAACCAAATGTACCAAATGTCAAAATCTGAAACATCTGTGTGATACTGATAAAAACAGTCTTGTCTACTACATTCAAACCATGTGACATCAATTTGAAAATTGTCTTTTGATTCTATTAGACTAAATTACATTTTCCAATTCCTCCAATTCTCCGGGGTTTGTCTCAAGATGAGTCACGAGGATTCAAAAGTTCCGCATCTGATTCTGCAATATTCACCTCAAAAGTATTCTCACATCCTTAACAACGCTGTTTTAACATTCCCTTTGGAGCTGAGACGCTTTGTCTGAATATGGTCTTAAAAACAGCAAGATTCAGTCAGCAGGGTTCCCACTTCAGGAGGGAGTACAGACTGAAATGGAGGAAAGAAATTCATGTGATAAAAAGGCTAAAGAAAGATCTGTTTCTAAAATACAATTGATTTTTTTGTTGCTCAAAATGTATATGTAGGCTCATTCTGTAATGGTTAGTGTGAACAAAACCATTCGGCTGAAAAAAAAAAATATATATTTGTTTCTCCATCACAGCACGACTTGTTTCCCAAGTCTCAATCACACGCCTGCTTGCCAACGATCAAAAGAAGATCCTACAACTAAAGTCTCACAGGATTTACAACAAGACAATAAAACAGCGCCGTCATAACTTCTACCATTATCATTAATATTAATATCATTGCCATTTTTCATCTAGTCTACGTGTTGCTGTGTTGGCTGCCTCTCTCTCTCTCTCTCTTGCCCTCTCTCTCTCTCACCCCCAACCGGCCGAGGCAGATGGCCGCCCACCCTGAGCCATGGTTCTGCTCGAGGTTTCTGCCTGTTAAAAGGAAGTTTTTCCTTGCCTGTGTCGCCTAGTGCTTGCTCATGGTGGGAATTGTTGGGTTTCTGTAATTAACTTCAGAGTAGGGTCTGACCTGCTCTGTTTGGAAAGCGCTGTGAAACAACTGTTGTTGTGATGTGGCGCTATATAAATGAAATTGAATTGAATTCATTTTAATTTTGTAATGTCATTGTCTGAACGTGTGCTTGGACTGATTTTGTATTTTGTGATTTTGTGTTGTTTGATCTTCCTGCCTCAGGACGACAGATGAAAACTAGCAACTATGCTATAATCTGGCTCATTTACAATCTGTATGAGATTGTTCATTAATGTGCACTGTCCTGATTAAATAAATAAATAAATAAAAAAAAAAACCTTTAAAGCCCAGCGCCTTTGGATGTTTTTCAAGAGAAAAGAAAAATTTTACACAGCAAGGTTGTAAGGATTGTTCAACTCCATAAAGTTAAATCTAAATGCAAAACATGCCAAGCTTGTAGGACAGGGAAGTTTCAGTTTTTCTCAAATTGTAATAAACTCAGCGATATGTAGAAGCAGTTTCACACCATCACTCCGAGGCTTTTTCAGAGTTTTTCTGGAGCCACTTCTGAGTTTTCCAGGTGGTAATCCTGGTATTTTACCCTTTTAATGACCCATCTCAAATTCCCAGGAGAATGAAAAAGGTATTTTTACAAGAAAAAAAACCCCATCTGCCTGGCTAATCTACTAAAAGGTCTGTGTAGTTCTGTCTTCACAAAGGATCTCACTCATAAAGTCCATTTTCTTGCTGGTTGCTTGTCTGATCAAGGGCATTTATCATCATTAGTCAGTTAAGCTGAACAGCCAGAATTATGTAGTTTTAACTGCTCTAAACATCTTCCATTTTATAAGTGTGCTGTATGTGATGAGAAAAAAACTGCTTCACAATTCTGTCACATGATTCTCTCGACATCATGGCTCAGTTCTTAAATCATTCATACATTTAATTTCCGTTATAATTCAATAGTTGATATACACTTAATTATTAACTGTTTAAACTTGGAAATGTATCTCAGGGAGGTAGAATAACTCAATCCGTAAATCAAAATGAAACAAGAGGGTTTTAAGACTTAACTTCAGTGGGACATTAGTGTCTTATGTTACATTATATTAATAAAGACTTCCATCAGTTTGTTGTTGCTTTGTACATTTAAGGTACAGTGTAGAACTAGATGAAAGTTAACCTAATAATTTGGACTGTGACAAAATTTGAAAACTTGGAAAGGTCATAATGTAGAGATATTCAGGGCAGATTAGTTATCATTTTATTATGCTTCAATTAAGCAGTATTATGTATAATGCAAACATTTTGATTACACTTGGTTACTTTCTATCAATGTTATCACTGAGGCCATAAAACCAATCAACCCTGCAAGAATAATTGTTCAAACGCTCAAATCAGCGACTGATAGTTACCTAGAAATGTGATTACTATTTTTAAACAGTTTCCTCTAAATATCTGGCCCTATTGGGGAGGGAGACCAGACGTTATGAGTCATTTTGAGAAGAAATGATACACAACCTACTGGCTGGATATATCCCAATGGCTGACAGATGAACAATAGATACTACTCTTAAAGTTCCCCAAGACAATAAAAACTATGTGGGTTTTCAAACATGGAATTTTGACATGGAAAATAAAAGAGATTTTGCCTTATAATATTGGCTGAAGGTCATCTGGGTTTTGTTTCAAAACCAGCAAAGTTGATACATATAGTGACGTTACTACATTCTGCTAGTTCTGTTGGGTCATTTCTGCAAATACCCAATACATTGTTCTTAAACTCTTTTGTGATGAGTACTGACTGTGGATTCAATGGTAGATGTCAGTGTGCTGTAATATTAGGGATCTGAACTAATGTACTGTAAGTTCTAGGTAAAAACAAAAAATGATTTGCAGATCCCAGAAACAATCTTTTTTATACAAAACATCACCATTACTTTCTGAAATCAGATTTGAGCTGATCAACAATAGTCCTACTCTGTTTCATGACAGCTGGTGAGAGGTCTGGATTTCAGACAGGCCAGTCCAAACTATGAACTATGTACACCTCTGTACTACGAACACCTCTGAGGGGAAAAATGTAATAATAATAATAATAATACATTTTGATTTTGCCTCAGACCTCCAACAGCTCTAAATGAGCTTAGGTCCAGAGAAGACAGCAGCTTTTCAAAGTCATGTTCACCTTTGGCTTTGTCTCTGCACAGCAGAGCTTTATACCGTATTTATGGATGCCCTGGTGAACTGTGCTCAAAGACAATGGTTTCTGGAAGTGTTCCTGAGCCCATGACAGACTCATATCTGTTTTAATGCAGCCCTGCCTGACATCATAAACACTTAATATTGATTTTCAGCTGTCTTCTTTGTCCGCATTGGTCTCCAGATTCTCTTAATCTTTTGATGATATAATATACCTTAGGTAATGGAATACTGAAAGTCTTTACAATTTCACATACTGTGGACCATTATTTTGTAGCTACCACATTATTTTTTTAGACAGTTTTTGGAATCCTTGTCCATCTTGACCTCCGACAAGCTCTGCCTCTATAAGGTGTTCCTTTTTGTAACTAATCATGTCACTGAAATTTGGCTAAATTAACCAATTAGTGACAGAAGGTTCCTCCAGCTGTTTCTTTCTAGTATCACTTATGGGGCCGCCATCATTCTCAATAAGCAAGAGTCATTAGAAGATGGATTTTCTATGTTCCACTGTAAAGATGTTTTCTATGTTACACTTTTAAAACGTTCATACTTATTTCCTTTCTAGGAGTTTTTTTTAATGTTATTACAATGAAAATATTAATATGATCCATCCATTCTCCGAATCGCTTATTCCAAAATGGGGTCCAGGGGGACTAGAGCCTATCCCGTATTCAATGGGTGAGAGGCAGGGTACCCACCGGACGGTCCGCCAATCTATAGCAGCACTATTTATTAGATTTTCTCCTTTTGTAAATTAGTTATTTTCGGTAGTTTTGTATGCTGTTCTGTATTTTACTTGTGTTTGTGTAAAAAAAAAGAAGAAAAGAAAAAACTGAAATAAAAGCGACGGGTGCCATGGGAGAAGTGGACAGAATATCACATAGCACAGAAAGTCATGCACCCATTGTTTCCTCCAGCTCCATATAACCCCACCTCATATTTCAAGATGTGTGCTGGGTCTTTTGAACTTGCACTGAAGGAAGTCTGACATTTTTGTGCAGTGGGAAAGTTTTTTATGCAGAAGAACATTTTTTAAAAAGTCATATATATTCTTATAATAAACTTGTCCATACTTGGTATACACCCAGCACACACAAATGTGTATTCTGACCTGATATCTATGATGTTAGTGCTGCAGGTGCAAAAAGGGCTTTAAGTATTTATTCATTTCTGCCCTTTAAGCTGTAATTGATTGTTAAAAGACACGTTCAAAGCCTACATTTTTGTTTGGAATAATTTCCTCCAAACAATGTTTACTTTCTGAAAGGCCTGTAACACTTCCAACCAGCAGATAAGTTGTTGCATGCCTCACAATGGTGCACTTGGAAATGTGTGCTTGACAAGCCAGGTGATTTACAAGTAACTATATAACATTTGGTAACTGAAAATAAAAGACCACTCATGTATCACCAGAGTGGATCTCTGACAGCAAGCCATTGCCTGCACCGATCCAGTAGGTCAGCACTCTTATGACTGTAGGCGGGGGTGGCAGGAAAGGGAAGCAGAGAGTGTGACAGAGAAAACGAACAAGAAAATCCCTTAGAGAGACTTTTAGAGTTTAGAGGAAGGAAGTCTGAGTGAGAGGGGAGATAATGGGGGTGGGGTATGGGGGTGACATGGAGGGAGGAAAGAGGAATATGGCTCATTAAAATGTCAGAGATTCAAATAATGGATTAAACAGCAGGAAAACAAGTGAGCAAATCTTGAGCACTTTGCGGAAAATTACATTTGCAGACTTTTGGCAATCTATTGTTGAATTGCCGGCAGTAACTTTGGTGAAAATGAATCAACAATGATTTGACTTGCAACTTTAGTCAAGTGTATTCTAGGACTGATTGTTAAATTACCATAACAATTCTGTTATTTGAGTTATTACTCAAATAACAGAGGCTTCTAATATGATGTCATATTTATCCTATGTGAGTGGAACACATTTAGCTCTCTCAAGATGAATTTGCTGGAGATGAGATATAATGCAACAAGCCTCTGTGACCCCTCAATGAATATAAATTCCATTTAATCTGGATGGGAGCCTTGGGAGTTGCCATATGAGACAAATACATGCTCATCTCAAGAAGACGCTTTATCATCATGATAATTATTGCGGTGCTGAAATTAATTTGACATCACTCTTTGCATGTGCTACTGCTTTGCACACCTGTTTGCCCATGGAAAAACTAGAGGAAAAAGAAATGCTGCTGTGCAGCGATGTCCTTCACCTGCAGCACGCTTCTGCTCATCACTAAAGTTTACAGGAGGCTAATCCATAACATGTTCAAGGTCTGCAGGTTTCTTATTTTTCAGTACCTGAAAGGGAGGTATTTATGATTTGACGAGCTGACAGTCATTGTAAATATGACATTTTGGAAGTTTGTCCAGAAAAGATCAAATTGAAAAAATTGTCAGTCTGAATACTGGTATGAATGTATTTTTCAAGGCTTTGGCTTTTATCGCTTGAACTCAAATATTGTTGAAGAACATAATAAATTCACTTTTAGAAGAGAAAAATCTTTTTTAAGACTGCACTGTCAATGCTATTGAGTGCCGAGATCATTAGTTGGAAAAGAAAAAAGGCACTGCTAAAATAAAAAGCTTTTCCTCTTTGTGCGGTTAATCATTTCCCAGAACTGATGTGATAGTGAATATGTCACAACCATCACTTACACTGAAGCTCAGAAAAAAAGAGACTCAATTAAAAAAAATATTTAAAGTTTCTGGAATAAATGGGCTAACTGTGAATGTGGGCAAAATAAAGACAACATCTGTACATGAGAAACATCAGGCTAAAATTGTGTATAATAAAATGGTGTTGCTGGCTCATTTGCAAAGGACGTGCAACATACAGTCTATATACATTAAACGGCCGAAAGAACTATATGCAAAGTACTTATAGGTCAGAAATTAAATTCATGCAATATTTCTCTTTAACCCCTTAGATGTGTCTCCAAATTTTTTCAAGGTTGATTTGATATAACTGTTTCATCATTTTCAAGCCACATTAAAAATATAAAGAAAAAAAACATGTAGATGTGTATGACAAAATCTAGTTTGAGTCTTTTCCACTTGCCATCTTATTTTAGAGGATTCTTAGAATTTTCTTAGAATCCCACTTGTATAAATGTGATCTGTAGTAATGCAAGAAATTGTTCAATGTTCAGTTTACAGCCATCCCTGTTATGTGAAGCATACTTCTCCTCAAGTCAATGTTGATGTTATGTATTCTTTAGGAGTGTTTCTTAGGGACATAAGTAGCAAATAACATATACAAAAAATAAGTCACAGCATCACATTTTCAATTTGAAGAAATGATGTTTCACATTTAGATAGTCGTGTAAGACATCAGCGGCACCAAAATAAATAACTTTAAAACAGAAGTAACGTTGTGGATTACAAAAAAGAAATGATTAAACATTTAAATATTATAAATAAATAAGATAATTTCACAACAGACTTACTACCAAAGTCGAAAAGTAAATCTGCTTGCCATTATACTGGGGTGGAACTCAATAGTTCTAACTCATACTGAAGGATAATAATTATCATCATTTTATTTTTCAATAACTGTCACCTTTTGCAAAGCTTGAAAGGTTCCTTTAAACTCAGATCAGTTCCCTGGTGTCAGCTGAGAATCAGGTTAAGCTTCTGCTAGAAGTACTCCACTGCTAACCTGTCATGAGCAGCTTTAAAAGACAAATGCTCAATGGAATTTTGACTCATTCAAATGAATTAGGTTTATGCACCTCGGTCAAGATAAACTGACAGGTATTCCAAGGCCAAATGATGGCCTGGGCCTACTCTCTGTAGGCCTAGGCCGTCTACACTAAAGTGTAGAAAAATGTAACCATTGCCTATACTTACATAGAGCAAAAGCCTTCTAATTCCATTGTTTTAAACACTAGTATAAGGTGTGGCACACAAGGATAAAATTCACAAAAGTGGGATCTAACAACACTAAATTAAAAAGTAAGAGCCTATCTGAGCCCTGCAAAAAGAACCGCACAAATATATTAGTTCTGTTAACAAGCTCATCAAAGACTTTACCTGATGTGCAGGGCAGGAAACCTAAGTTGTGAAATGCAACTTCTCAGCTCTTAGTTGTTCCCTAAAGCAAACTCATGTGGTGTTTGTTTCTTTATCTCTCGTTCTTTCTTTTTTTTTTAACAGCACCTGAACCAAAGGAAAGGGAAAAATTCTTTTGCTTTCCCATGTCTCATTTGAACTTGAGGTGAAGCCTCTCCTCTCTGTCGTACAAGCTGGAGTTGATAAAAAATGATGCTTACTTCAACCCTTTATAGAAGACGACTGCAAATAAGAGATATACAACAGTTACTTAACAAACATGTAACATCAGTAGAAAATCAGTTTTGAACAGTTCCAGCCTACCTCCATGTCCATGTTAGTTTACCATGAACTGATGTGATCATTTAGTATCACATGTAACACGACTCAAGATTTCTTCTTTGAAGCACTGTATTCATCAACTGTACTGTTATTCATAAATACAATATAGGTAAGATAAATGCACCAGACATTGGATACGTAGTCAACTGTCATCAGTTTTTCTCTATCATGACTGATCACTTAAATTCAAACATTTTTTATAGTCAAAAGCAAACCTACAACCAACAGTGAACTTTGAGCAGCAAGAGCCTAATTTACATTAACATATTAAACATATTACATAACATTTCATTAGTCGTGCCAATCTGGATGCTCACTGTGCGTGCTAATTGTGAGACATGAGCTTAATTTAAACCCACTTTGGTTGTTTTTTCAATTCTGAAGGATTCTTCATGCAGCAACTCTGCCATACTGTAAAAAACATTTTCTCTCTGCCTATATGGAGTTGTTCCTCCTAATTTAATCATACTGGGACTGGATGAAATGATCATCTGTTCTTCAAGTAGTAGCATCAAATAAATAGGTTCTATCCAGATCCTTGGGTTATCGCTCATCCGTTGTGAACAGAAAATAACAGAGACAGGTCTTTTGATGCATTTGTGTCAAAACTAACGAACCAGGCAGTCTCTAATGCTATTGGTGCTGAATGTCAAAAGCAACAAGGATAATATTTAGATTTGGGTGATCACTTTAGAAAATGTTACCAAAACCACATTCATCTAGAAATAGAATTTGAACATCCCAGTTGTATGAAAAATGAATGGGCCGCTCTAAGCAGAAAGTTCAAAAGTACCCTCTCACTATTCCGCCTCAAGCTTTCACTGTGAGGTGCTTTTGTAGTTCTTTCTAAACATACCTGAAGTGCAAGACTCAGAGCTGAGAAAATAATAAATATGTATGCAGATGTCTCATTAATTCTCATCGATTTTTGCAGCCATGTAACCTTCACTACATGTTATATTTTTGTATTTTAACACCAGTCATATTATTAATCATTTTGAGCATGAAGGCTGATGGACCAGTGGTGTTTGTCATTTTTCTAGATCAACATGACTAAAAGTGTAACTGCGAACACGCCTGTAGGATACCTTCATTTTAATTCATTCTTATAAACTTTATAAAAGATAAAATGACTTACCAAGGCTGAAGTCCACCTGATGAGGATTTGGCTTTAGAATTACACCTGTATGACACAAAACAAAGAAGACAGAGTTGATTTGACATAATAAGAAAACAGGCCTCTGAAACATTGAAGCCAAGTTGTGCTGCAAGTCATAGTTATCCATGATCAATAATTTGGTCGAGGGAAACTGGTCTCTCTATTTCCCTGAGTCAGTTGACTTGTGTTTAGTTGAAATCTGTTTAATTACACAAATTCAAACTAAAATGCAATTTAATATTTAAAATATTTTCCTTCTTAAATTGATTGAATTGATAAAAATTTAATTGATTGACCTTTTTCTATAAATTACTTCAACAGGCAGGATGAGTTCCCATGGTGAAGCCGGCGCGTTTTCCCAGTTTAATCCACACTTTTGTGTATCTAAGTAAATCAAGGCGTAATGCTTTGGTCTCTCCTTTCCACACAAACTTCACCCCTGAAAAGCATCATTCATCAAGTGTCTACAGGATACACACTCAACACGCTCTCCTGGTAATTCCTCTACAAACTACTACAGGTTTCAAAGTCTTGATACTGAATGTGCTTTGAGGCCAAGGTCCTCATTTACTTCATATTCTGCTGGCTTTGGCAACCCATATTCGATCAGACACTCATCACGGCCTACCTGCCCAGTTCTACATACCATACATCCAGTCATATTATGCATTCTGAACCCCTGCCTTTATTTCTTTTAGTGGTACCCAGCTCAGTACCAGCAACAGACTCTCAGCTAAATAGTGGTCACAGCACAATGCTATTTAAGAAGGGAGAGAACTGTATTTGAGTCATCACCACAGTATCAAGTTATGTGAATCATCACAAACCAATACCATTGTTTCTTTATTGCTAACAATAGCGATAAACACAGATGCAGAATGACTGAGTTGATTGAGGAGCTGAAATACAGTTGAGATGGAAACCATTTTGGAAAATTTGAAGGCCGGCTCCCAAAAGCTGCCAATTCAGATTAGACACAATACAAACTTTGCTAGAGTTAGAAGAAAGTCATTGTCCTTGAGGGCTCAAGGCAAAATGACGAGTAGGTGTGTGACTGCTTCTATCATCTGTCACCAGATTGTCCCTCATTCATCACTCTCCCAATCCAAGACAACCATTCAAACACCAAACTGATGAAACACCTGCAGGATGGTGCAACACATACAGAAAACCTGAATCACTAAATGGTCTTTTGCTCCTCTTCGGGTGCCTGGATACAACTGGCCTCTATAAGCCTCATCAACTCCACTAATGGGCCACAGATATTTGATGGTTACTGATGTATGAGAGCCACACAGGTAATCACCTCAGGTAATGGGTATTTTATAAAATGGGGATCCTTTAAAATGAGCCAAAACTGTTTGCCTTTGTTTTAAAGTTTTAGCAGCTTTATCTGTATGCCAAGTTAGGTCAGAGTGTTTGTAACTACGGTATAATTTTCTCTCAATCTTTTTATTGCATTCTTTGAATTGGTGTTTATTGAAATACCTGGTCAGGACCACTTAAGAGGAAAAAAAAAAGTCAAATGTTCAGTTCCCCACACTTTGACATTGCTGTAAATCAAACCTCAAACTGCTTTTTTACTCACATTGTTTTCTCAAAAACATTGGGCTGTCAACTACCACTCTTATTAAAGATTATGCATTTGAATAAACAGACTTATGCAAACTTTTTACAGTATCTGTTATGCATACAAGCAAAGACAACACGTAATTAATCAAGAGCACAAATAGCCGAAGAGCACAGTGACACAAAGAGCATACAAACAGATTTACACAAACAGGCCTTTTACATATGTAAATAACCATTCCATGTCACAATCTGGTTACACATCATTCTCATCATCCCACTCCTCAGGGGTCATGTCTCTTTCCTTGTTAAGAGCATATGAAACTTTAATAAGCCAGGATGTCATGTTGTTGCTAGTAACAGAGAGCCCTTTAGCTAGGTGGGCTGAGACGCAACCATCTGTCGGATCCTGCCTCTGGGGCCATATTACCATTAGGGACTGTCACCTGGACAGCCCAGTTACTTTGCAAGACCCCATCTGTGGTACACATAAACTTATCTCGAGTGGCAGAAAGAAGTGGCAAATGCCTGTCATTGCAGAAATAATTAAAGATAAGTAAAGCTGCGTCTCGGTCTGATGCAGGTTGGGGACACTGACTGTGGGACATAGTAAAGCAAGTGGATTTTGACACAGAGGCAAGAGGAGTAGAATTTACAGCTGTCTGCATTTTTAAGCACAGCTTTTAGGCAGATTGTCAAGTATTTATGAAAGGATTGTGCCAGATGCTTGGGTTATAAAACAGTAAACACAGTTTGTGGTGCATTTTTGAGAACAAAGAGTGACTTACTGACATCTAAGTGTTCGACACAACTCCGGAAACAGTCATATGTTTACATGGCTTCAACATCAAGTTACAAAGGCGACAGGTAAATTGCATGTGTGCAGCATTGGTTACAAACTGTTTCCAAATGCTAAAATAGATGTAAGATAAAACAGAAGGTAAGCTTAACACCACAGTAGGAAGCCTAATGTGAAAAGTCTTGATTAAAACTCTTATATCTTTACAATCTGCCTTCAGTGGTCCAGGGCGTTCTCATTGTCCGTTATTCCTTTTGAGCAGTAGATCTCCAGAAGAGGTTATTAATGTTGGGAACCTACTAAAGAAACGTTTGATGGTCTTAGATAGCTTTCAGAATTAATCTGTCAGTTAATAAAAAGTTACTTAACTCAAGGGACGAAATTATATTGTTTAGATACAGAATAAAAACATTAGTCTTTTCAAAAGATATGCTCGTTAAAAATTATGCGGACGTGTGAGATGTCTGAACTGTTGCTCTGAGATGTTCTGAACTATTGAACAATTAAAAAAAGCTCTTAATAGAATCTTTTAGAAACTGGTTAAGTCCTATCAAGAAGATACAATATGTTGCATTATCCACATTTTTTGCCACATTTGCCAGCAACAAACCTCAAATAAACATATACTTTCAGATTTAAAAACAAAGAGTTCAGATTATTCGTAAATTATTCTATTGTCCTTTCATTTCTAAGGCATGAAGCACATTACATGTCATTAACCTCTTGGTAAGAATCACACTGACGCACAACACCACAAAGCCCCATCATTACAAACCACATACACTGTCCATCTCAATCATATCTCCTTTGAGGGTATGAGGCTCTTAGCTCAAATGTAGATAAATACGTTGAGAAAAAGTGACACAGGTGTGGTATTTATAATCGATATCCACTAGCATTATGAATATGGTAATGAGCTCAGCAAGGCAGCAGGCAGGCAGGCAGCACATGCAGATGCAACTCCCAGAGGGGCCCAAAGCAAATGAGGTGTACCCGCTTACTATACTGCAGTTTCATCTGGCTCCAGAAATAACACCACCGCTCCACTGTACCTCCAATCTATCAGCCCGATGACTGCGGGTGGTATCAGTGGGGAAAAGGCACGCTGAAGGGAGCAGACAGGATAATTTATAAGGATGTGAGAAGTGTAGGTGATTTCTCTGGAATGACAACGTTAATTAATGTACAGGGGACTTAAATTGTCCATCTTGTAGATGATCATTTAATCCTTTTCTTTTTTCATAACCCTGCTTCCTCACCCACTGTACAGTACCCTAACCATTCACAAGCACGTGTCTGACACTCATAGGTAGTGGGTGCAGGGGGAAATGGGAGGTGTGGGACTGTAGGTTTTTACTGTAGGTTGCTGCTTACTGACTGCACAAAAAACAATTGTGGAAAATGCCAAAGCATTGCTTTCTATGGCTCAAGATAATCAAGCAATTTCCCCCAAAAAAGCGGTTCAATGCTGTGCAGTGACTAAAGAACACAATCCTAATCACTTCTGATTATCCTCCTCATGAATAGATATTACATACAAAAGCCTTCACCCAAGAACTGATCTTTATTGTATTTTGAATGTTATCTTCTTTCAGATTTTGAGCTGATATAAATAATTTAGTTATGTGGCTGGTACACCATGGGCTTTGATATCTCAGGGATATAAATAGTATTCTCTAAATAAACCATTCAATCCCAGGCAATGGTTCTACTCCTCTTTACTAAATGTGCACACAGATACGCACAATTGTTCTATTCCTTTTTTCAAATTAATTTTGTCCAACCTGAAACTTACTCTTGGTTCCGTAAAGAAAATTCCCACACTGCACCTGTACAACCTTTCTGATGATTCTGTCAACATACATCTAACTGGATTGATGTTTGCACAGACAGGCATCCCATTAGGACAAGTGGTACTGAATGAGAGTGTGAGTTATCCTCACATTACTGCTGTGGGAGATTGAGAGGGGACAGATGGTTTTGTTGCCAGCATTTAATGAAGTGTTGTGAATCAGTTGGAGGTGCTGAGGAGGTCTTGACTGTCACTCCAATGAAAGATGTAGTGTGGAGGGTTAACAAGGCCACAGAGTGAGACAGTTGGTTTCACAATAGTACCGTCATGTAAAGTGCTGTGCAATTAAAATTTCATCAGGTTTAGGTCGCAGTTGTCAATAATAACTCCTCCCCAGGTGTGGGTTTTTAAAAAAAATCCTTTTCAGTTACACCATGAGCACAGTGCCATTTCTGTGTCGTGTCAACAATGTGGAGATAAATAGTTTCACCTGTGACAGATAATGCAGGGTTGTCAACCTGTCCTCTGTGCCATACATGGTAATTATGTGTATTTGCCCTCCCTTTTGTCTTCCAGGATGCTAAAAGAAAACACAATACAACTCCAAAGAGGTGTTTCTCATTATTCCTTTACTCCCACACCTGTCATGTCAGCTGTAAAAATGTCTCTGTATACTGGTCACCAAAGTAAAATGTTGGTGGAAACCATGGTTGATAAAGGTCTGCACACTTCTCTTGTAAAATAAATTTGATACATATTAGTGTTTATGGAGAATGGGATTCGAACATGGACCAGCTACACTGACAAAGAGCGGCCTGGCTAGTGGAGCATTTCTTCAATTAAATATTCAATACAATCTTATGTGTTTCAAGGCAGTCTGTAAATGTTTTGTTGTCCAGCTGCCTTCAAATAGATCTCTTTAACAACATACCACTTTCCCACCTTGTGTATCTGTTAGATACCAACTTACCCTTAAAATTTAGCATCCACTTAGATAGCCATTTTCAACAGAATCAATACCGATAGCACTGCCGTCACCACCTACAATTTATAACTGTATACAAGACCTCTACAGATGGACACACACAGCTTCCTCCAAAAACTCCAGTTGAACAGTTTCACTTTTGTTAGTGAAATGTAACCTTGAACTACAGAGTCTTCTCACTTATTCACCAAAATTCCTTGTCATTCTTTTTTATTCACATCACACATCCTGCACATATAGATTTTGTGTAGATGAAATGTAAGATGTCAGTTAATGTGAGCCCGTCTCATAGTGGTAGTTTCAACCTATGTATTTTTGTATTATGAAAAAGAGATTAGCATTTATGACAGATTCGCCAAAATAATGATAAGAATAGGCTATGGAATTCCGATCTTTTGACATGTCGTGCAGTTGATAAGGAAAGAAAAAAAAGGATACTGCAAAGAGGCACTGCATCTTATGTAATACTATTGCTCCAATTAATTATTAAGCCGTGTTAAAAATCTCTTTGAAAAGCCTCCAGCTGATCCAAAATGATGCTCAGAGAGTTCTGATGAGAATGAGCAGGAATTATCATATTTTACGATCCCCTTCATTGGCTCCTTGTTAAATCCAGAATCAAATTTGTAATTATTTTCTTCAATTTTGAAGCCATTTGCTCTATTGTATCTATTTATTCTCCAATTTATTTCCCAACAGATATCACTGGCTTGGCAATATTTAAAAATCTTTACAGCCCGCACCCAGTCAGGTTGACAGAAGGCCTTTCTTCCTGGCTTTGGCTTTGCTGGAGATTTTTTGTTATCAAAAGAGAGTTTTCCTTTTTTTCCCCACTTTCACCGCTTGCACACTAAAGTCAGGACAACAAAGAGGTATTAGCCAATCACTTGGTTTCTTATGTTTTTACGAATTTGATTAATTAAGTGAATTTAACAAATTTCAATTGAATCTATTTGGATTATAATTGGACTACCATTTATTTAAAATGTGAGATTATGTGAGAAGAAGAATGTCTTACACTACGGTATATACAGTATGTAATCCCTCTAAATCATGATGTAAGAAATCTTTCAATTTTAAACTTTGTTTAAAAAATTTTGAATTTTTTTAATACTGCTTCCCAGCTATATTTGTATTTTGAAAAAAATATAAAAATTTGAATCTGCATTGTTAGATGTGCAAAAACATTTTTAGTTTTAGATCACTGTTCTTGATAGACCTTAGCAGAGGTGTCGGATATGCTGTTCAATATGTGTACAGACTTTACCAGCCAATCTCTTCACTGGCATATGCCAGCATGGCAAGGGTGCATTTTACGCCGATACTTCCACCTCATGTTGACTTTGCGCAGGACCTATAGGCAACATATTTTTTAACTGTGACATTGAGTCATCTACCTGTTTATGACAGTCTCAGGGCTCAATGTGCTAACATAATCATATACTTAACATTAAGATTGGGCACAATTTTGCGTGTTGGTCTGTCAAAAAATAAATAATTATAAAATCCAAACCCAGATCTTCATAAGAACGATAAATTATTTATTTTAGCATCACCAAAAAATAAGAAGGAAAAATAATGAAAAAATCTATTCGGATCAAATATGATCAACTGTCTCCATCCAATTTCAAAGTGATTTGAAGCAGTTTTCTTAAACACAGTTTGATAGAAAATGTGCCAACCATAAATTGGTGTGAACTGGCAACGAATGGTTATAACAACAAAAGTATTCAATTGAAAATGGAAAGAAAAATTTGCTTCAGGTATGCTCTTTTATGGATGAGTTAATATTTCCTCAGATCAGCAACTATTTGGGCATGCATGCTCTCAAGAAACAAAAACTTTAGCGTCATCACACACACATCCCATTAACGCTTTTTAACGCCTATTTCTTTGTTTAATTCTGTTTCCTTCAAATGTTTTAAAACTCACACAGAACTCCTGGACCTTAGACCAACTATTGAAAAGTACACATATTGGTTGCTTGTTGCACCTTAAAATGCTGAAATACTTTGAATATATGAATTGGCGGTTGAAATGGTTCAAACATGTTGGAGTGGAGGTTTGACTGATTTCAGTATCACAAAGTGTATGGCTATAATGGGTGACAATGCATGCATGCCTGCAACAGGCCTATTTACCAAAGTATTTTTTTTGTACCACAGATTAGTGTTTCTGCAGCCTCTGAGCAGCTGTATGCAAAGGAGACAAGGTTTCACATCTTGTATTTACCATCTCTTCCACACACATCCACAAACATTTTGAAAAACTCCATTTGCTTCTTCCACTGAGAAAATGATGGTTTTGAACTTGAATGTCTGTGCAAACACTTTCTGTCTCTACATAGGCTCTATCCTTAAAGGAGGCAATGGTATTAAATTTGAATAGCAGGCTTTATGAAATCACTGATATGCATAATCTCTTTAGCATTCTCTCGTTGTAATGAGTAGTACGACTAGTCCGTCTTTGGCTGCTTAGTAATGGCACAACATTTAGGATATATGCTACAGGACTGCAGTAAAAGCACAAAGAATATTCAAATACAGAAAAACCACCATACACACACACACACACACACACACAACTAGAAATACAGGAGGCAAACATAATCCTGCTTTCTCACACTTTTCTTTGCAAAATTTCAACATGAATTTCTCTCATGCCTAAAACAAGATGGGACAGACATTTAACTACATGTGTGTATCTGTAGCTGATAAACAATTGGTTAATAGAATTCAGCCACTAAAGGACCATTTCATTGGAAAACTATAGTTAGGCATGCCAGTAAGTTTAACATTTGATTTATGAAGTATTGTCATATTCTAATAAAAACAGATCTCTCTTTGTAGACATACTTAAACATTTTCTTTTATAGGATATTAATATCATATTTCATTCTGATAATACACTGAACTGAGTAACTTGTTTCTGAATCATCAAAAACATTTTCTTCGTACACTTTTGTAAGTAGGCTTTGTTTTTACACCAATAAGCATGTATTTATTCTGTATGAGTGCAAGCTGACGAGGTGGCACCTCTGCAAGCTCAAGAAGAAAAACAGGCACCATCTGAACAAGCATTTATAGAAACATTAACACAGTGAAGGCAATATATATCATGAAACAGAAAAGGAGTTTGAGAGTTCCACTGCAGCAGGGAGACTAAGGAGGCAGCTGAAGAGCCAGACAGACAACACAGTGCAGGCAGCTCACCAGCAGCGCTTGGTGCTTCAGGGTTGGCGCTCAGCTCCTTCATGTCAACCATGCAGTGTCCCAAGTGCTGGATGCCGTCCTCCATCTGTCCAGCTTGCCCCTCAATTCCCCCTCCTGCTCTTCCGCCTCCTCCACGGAAAAACCACAGTCCAGTTCTCCGTGTCTCAAGCAGCCTGCCAGGCAGCAAGGCTGTCACAAAGATAGCAATCCGCTTGCCTCGCTCTTTTGCTGCCTCACAGCACGCTCTCTGTCAGCATTAAAGATGCCTTTTGGAAACTAATACGGAGGAGGAGAGGGACCGGTGAGGGACCTGGAGCAGGGAGGGGGGAGGGGGAGTGAGGTGAGCATGAGAAGAGAGAAGGGAAGGGGAGGTTGAGGGAACTGATAAGGGAGTGCGACTTAGAATGAAAGAGAAAGCAGGACAGAATTGATGTTATGTGCGATACACAGTCCTATCCATCAATCTTGGGCTGACAGCAGGGCACCTATTGCAGCCTACACAGCGCATCACAGCCAGAAAGACAACTCTGCCCCTCTCATCCCCCCTTTTTTTTCTCTTCCTACTGTGCAGCCCCAGCTGCATCCAGATATGGCAGCAGGGGTCCCTGTGATTTCTGACATGCATTTCCCTCCCTTTCTCCAGCCTGCTCTCACAACTCAACAACATTTTCCCTTTTCAAGCAGCAAAACGAGCATTTGACGGCTGAGCTTCACGCGGTGGAACCAGCATCAAGCACTATGGAATTTTCGAAGGTTACATGGTAGATGATGGCTGAGGAGTATTCACAGAGCAGTGTTAGGAAAAAGTGTAAACTTATCATGTTAACATCAACAGGTTGACTACAGAAAGTGGACAAAAGTTTTTATGAATGCAATTTTTAGTTTGACAATGCATGGAATATAAATACTTGGAAAACCTCACATAAAACTTGAGGAAGTTAAAGTCATGAAGTAGGCAAAACCTGATACATTTCTAAGGCAAGTAATAAATATATGAGATGTAAACTAAGTTATCAAACTGGAATCACTTACAGATGTGAGGCGCAGTGAACACTTTGGAAATGTGTAGATTTAGAGCTTATGAGGGAGCTTGTTTGCTATCCCGTGTACCATTTATTACGGGTAGCAACTATTTCTGAAAGATAAAAACATTGAAAGCACCTTTCCTGACTGGGATATGTGCCTCTTCTTGTAGAACCCAAATTGCCTGGAAAATTGTGGTAAGAAGATAAGAAAATGATACCAGCAGGGAAGGAGAATCCCACTTGAAATGTAGAGCTGGAACCCAGACAACCCTTCATATATTTTATATCATCATTTTCCATCAAGACCTGCCAGATGATCATCCGTGTGATGACTTCACAAGATTACTATTATTTTGTGCCATTTCCCATACAGTTTAGAAAAGAACATATTTATAAGTGGTTGACATTTTTTATATTTCAGAAAAAGACACTTCCACGGTGTATTTGGACAGCACTTCCACACCAATTCTCATTGCTCTGTAGCCACAAGGACTACAGAGCAATGAAAAGTTCATGTGCTTTTTTCAGGCAGCTGGTCCAGGTTAGAGTTGGTGCCAAAAAACTAAATGAAGATAAATTGGTTCCTGCAGGAGCAATAAGACAGAAGACGAATCCACCCTGCACAAGAGAGTTTCTTCTTCACTTTTTATCCCTCTCTTAACCATTATTCCTTCATCCCTCTATTGGCACATTCTCCACATTTCCCACCCCTTTACTCTCTGAGAGTATCAAGATGAATGTTATCTTGTCTGGTTTAATGAAAATCTGGTAACTCATAGACACACAAACATGACCACATGTGTGAAAAGATTCAAACAGATTTGCGGAGTTATCCATTAACATTCTGAGACGTTTCTTTTAAAGGCGACATGTGTTGTCTTATTAAAGCCTGACGGATAGAGGAGGCAGGAGAAAAATCAATAGACAATGCACTAAGAGATGGTGAATAGTACACTGAGGAGTGGGGGAGGAAAATAAACATGCCCTTTTTAGCTATTCGGCCCCAAAGCACAGAGAATAGATCCTCACATTTACCCATTCCAATAGAGCTCCAGGACCATTAGAATCTGACATACACTCCCTCACAGTATTAACAGACGTGAACCAATAGCTTGATTGATGCTGGAGTTGGGATGAATCTTGCCTCTGCTAGGGGCAGTATAGTGAAGCCACACTGCTAATCTATGTTCAGTGTTCCACGTGCACCATACAGGCAAAATGTGCAAAGCAAGATCATTAAAGAGGCTCTCAATTAAACCAGAGCCTCAAATCCGAGCACATGACATAATATGTTTGTTGGTTTACACTTGCAAAGCATTTTGTTCTTCTTTAACATCTATTGTGCATTCATGTTTTATTTGTGGTAACAGAAAACAACACCCTGACTGTGGCAACCACAGAAACAATAACAGCATGAAAGTATTCCCTTTCCAGTCAGTCACCCCTGCTGGGTGCCCTTTCTTTGATTTTTAACAAGACAAAGAAGCCCATCGGGTGACAAGCAGACAAAAACACTGAGAATCAGTTACAGTCTACTAGTTTAAAGCTAGCAACATCAAGACATGGTATAATATACAAGGCTATGAACAGTGCTTTTAGATCTTTCTAGGGGTAAATGTTAAATGACGAAATGATGCCATTCCTGGAGGCTCCATGTGCGTTTCTCACTCGCTGAAGCTTTTATAGACAATCTAGACTCTTTGGTTAACACTTCATAGGCGTAGTATTACACCGTCACATTTACTGCTTATAAAACACTTAACTGAGAGGAAAAAAACTTTAAGATTAAGTGAATGTAAAACAATATAAAAAATTTTTCAAGTACACTGAAACAGTTTTTTTTGCCAAAGTGGTTGGGAAAAACAAAACATAGTTTGGACACTGTACAACATGACACTGTTATTTATTCAATAAATCTAATATAAGATACAGAAGCAGTATGTAGAATAATTGAGAACACCCCATGATTCACCAATACATAGAACCACCATCACACATAAGACAACACATGACCCATTTAACTTCAACGTAACTTCACACGCTATGAAACAGGACACTAGATTGGCATCAGTGACTGCAGACGAGTAAAAAAAAAAAAAAAAGTTTATTAAAGTTTGGAAGTAGTGGTCCTAGAGCAGGCCCATTATTATTCTTATATAATTTGTAACTCCGTTTCAGCAAAAAGTTGTGTTTCTTCTGACCAAAATTCATTTTCCAGAAGTATTCTATTTTGTTCATATATAATGTATAACTTTCTCCTATCAGTCCTTCCAACCCAGTCGTGTTTTTTTTTTTTGTTTCACCCCCAATTGTGCCGTCAAAACTTCAACAGTTAACACACTGACTGAAGCTTGGAGTCTAACATGTACCTCCTGAAAATGTTGTGGTTATTCGGAGAATTACACGGTCTGACCTTGGTTTAAATGTGCTGGGATATTCACGACCAAGAAGTTTCTCTTGAATTGTCTTACATGTATTCAACTAGAGATTAGTTCCCCTCAGTGTAGAATGATTGACTCGAAATGGAATTCTAAGAATACAAACCTTCATGTTCAGAATAAACCAAGTAAAAAGAAATTAAAAACACACCATAAAATCACTGCGTTCTTTTTTTTTTTCATCTCACACATGTTGACAATAATCTAATGAACTGCCTGCAACTCAAAGTCCTAAGCTCTGTCAATTCTGTAAGATGAGGGTTAGTTTTGGACTTAGATGAAAGAGGGTGCATGCTCTCTTTCACATGGCTTCAAACTACATCTGTAACGGCCTGCTGATGCTATGCTCTGCAGCACATTGAATAAATTCTGCCCATACATTAACCCAGTCAGCTGGGCTATCAGGTCAGCTGGGACCACAAGAAGTGTCTGTCACTATCCAGAATAATTTTCCTCACACTTAAAATGAAATTGACATCCATCCCCCTCCTCACACTTTGCACATCATTCCTCCTTGTTTCATAGAATCTGAGGAGAACGAGCTATTGATTTCTCATCATATGTTGTCATGTCAGGTTATAGCGCCTACTCTTTCACAGCCACCACTGCAACTGATCTTCCAGTTGCTGGCTTTATGGATGTGAATCTGTGCACTTGGATGTATCAGTGACCAGCACATTCATGTTTTAAAATTGATTGTGCCGTAGATGAGTGAAATGCATTCAGAGGGAGAAATGGACCATGCACATTTGAGACTAAATCTGACAAATATGGTGAACATTTGTAGGTTTAATACGACAAATAAAAAAGTGTGCCTTTTTGGTTGATTTTTTTTTTTTACATCCTTGAGTGGTACAAATGTCAATTTTAATAAATAAATACAGTATGTATCTTTTGCATACTGCTAGTCTCAGAAAAGTGAATACATCCTGAATGAGAATGTTGTGGAGAGAAATGGTCTACTTTACATCTTAACTGCATGAGCTGTAAAAAAACAATCAATGACACATTGCAAATCTATTAGAAGAAATTAGCAGGGTAGAAAAGGTACTTTACAAGTTATGTTGTGCTCTTAGTGTCTGCACAACCATGAAAAAAAAAGACTTTTTCAGATGTATCTTAATACTTTTGTTTTTATAAGTAACTCTAGTACACTAATACTAAAAGGTAATCTAAGCATTTAATTGCAAACAATTGAACAACTGTATATGATTGATTTAGTAGATTGATTGAGTTGACTGCACTGAATTATCCAGAAGTTATCTGTTACCAGTTTTTCCAAGTAATTTCTTAATTTTCAAGGACTATTTGAGTTATTGGTATATGTCTGAAATACTAGTCTAGCATCTCATCCACATGTAGATGAATGCCATCTCGAGCATGATGAATTGAAATTTGAAAACGGAATGTTGAACTCATAATAGGTATGGGTTGTGCAATAAACTTTATAATGACACAAGTCAACAAGAGGTAAAATAGACAAGACAGAAACAGCTGTCATTTTAAGAGAGGGATTCTTGCAGCACTGTCAGGTAGTAAGATAATTCTGACAGAAAAAGCACTAATCTGAAGGGAGACAACAAGTTTATCAGTGACTTGCAGACATCAGACCTGACAAACTGGTTGTGCTGCACTATGACTTAATGATTTCAACAGATGTCTCTTGAAAATTTAAGAAATCTACCGGCTTTATAAATTTGTCCTTGATGGGTAGCATCAATTTTTATTTATTTTTTTTTGCTTTATTCCCATTTTCTCCAAAGTGTGTCAAAATAGTTATGAGTTTCTTGAATAATTTTTCCGCTCATACTGGCTGGGAAGAAATTTCTTCCTTCTGCGCATTGAATGACATTTGTGGTGGACAGTTCAGTCTTCATTCAGTGCATAAATACATATTTTACATTTTAAGTGAATGTGAATTTTTAGGCTCATCTTTTACTGAACCAATCAAGTCTGTATAAGATAATGTTACTATATGTGAGGATAGAAATACCGTTTTGTTCATAACTGACTGCATTTTCCAAAAATGAATACAGTATTACACTATTTCTGAAGCGGATATATTTGCATGTTGGAATGTTTACTTGTAAACAAAGTCAGTTTTTAAGCTAAGAATATATATATACATAAGTTACTCTCATGCTTTGTCCACTGTGCTTGAATGTATCCAAGAAGCAAGTTTATTTTATTCATATTTGTCATACTAACAATGACTCCATTCCCTGTCTTTCTGCTGCAATTAGTCACATTTAGCTTAACATATCATTTTTATAGGATTTTTTTTCCCTCCATATGACTCTGCATATTGTTAAAATATAATTTCACAGTTGCCAAAAGAAATTATGGTGATCCTCATAATTTACTACATTATACATCAAACTCTGATGCGTAAACAGAAAACGTAGTTACTGGGTGGAAACATGTCTGGTGGAGCTTTCCTAGCTGCCAATGGGCGAGAAGCGGGATACCCTGGAAAGGTCTCAGTTAAAAACATTTTTTTCTAAATAAATGATAAA
>JABUIW010000012.1:5719541-5745850 GCA_013363375.1 Menidia beryllina | reverse complement strand
TACAAATGACTGGGATATGTTAATGCTCATAGCCCCGGTGGCAGATGGGCTACAAGATTTAGATAAGTTTGCCTTTTAAGGTAAAAAGACTGGTAAAAAGGGTGCAAAACGTTATAATCATCATGCGTTCTTTTTTGCATTTAATCAGTAGGCTTAAATGGAATTTTAGACATGCATGTACGCTTCACGTTGTGCAAAGCAAATTGATACTAAAAATGATAATAAGATTGGACTGAATGGAGACATGAAAAGACTATATCATCTTTAATTCTATAAAATGTTTTCATTCAATTTGTAGTTACAAGATATGAGTGGTTACCTTCAGCCTTATTATTCAATACATTAACTATTCAATCTGTGTATGAGACAATCTAGTGCAACATCAAATTATAAATGAAAACGCAAATACAGTTTTACAGGTGAACAAAAATTAGTTAAACTGAGTGTCATAAAAAGACCAACGCTGTTGCAGGCTGCAAGAATTTTACACAGAGCTCTGATGATCATTTGCTGGCCAATACTCATCACATGTAATATTTGAAATCTTACTGAAGATTTATACAGGAACCTTTTTTCTTTTCTTTCCCTTGAAAGTTTTAATGTAACACAATTTTTATATTCATGTAGTCCCAAACCCCCTCGTTCTGAAGCAAGGGATCAACCAAAAAGGAAAATACCTTTAATAAATTTAAATAAGTTTCATATATATTTTCAAGATAACCATTTAAAGCTAAGCACAACTTTTGAGAATTAGCAGTTTTACCATATCCTTTTACCAGTTAGCAATATCATAAAATTATTTAGAATTCATGTCGGCTGAATATTGCAGATTGATTGCATCACCCTAAAAAAGGTGGTGCTTTTTTTTGCGATTTCAGCATTTTGTTTCTAAAAAAATTTCAATTATGCAATATTTACAATGTACATTTTTTTCTTTGATAGAATTTTGTTTCGGTTCTGTGAAGTGACCAACTTTTGGCCCATTGTTAGCCCAGTGTGTGATGCACAGTGAACCTCACTCCGTTTTCATTCATTCCTCCACATTGCCAGACCCGACACTGAACCTTTGGCTCTCCCTGATAAAATATTTAAGATCTGCCATGATTAAAGTGCATCCTCCTCACCTTGGCAGCAAAATCCATTAACCGCAGGAGAATCAATTCCATTGATTTCAATGATAGAGGTTGGAAATGTGCATGTGGAGGGATGAGTGCGAGGTCAAGGTAGAGGGTATGGGGAAGTGTAAAGATACAGCATGTTTGTAAGAGAATTGAAGCCAGCGAGAAAAGACTAGGAAAAAAGGAAACTTTTTACTCACCACTCACATAGCCAAGATCCAATATTAAAAATGCATGGAACATCAGTCAGGGACACAATTATTTGCATGGCTCAGAGAGCTCAAGCCATTTGTGCAAGCTTCCTTGACACAGACTCTCAGGATGCTCCAATGGTACAATACAGCTTAACACAGCAAAGCTTAACACAAAAGGAAAGAAGACAATCAGGCAAGGAGAGGGCTAAAGGAAAAAAAGACAAATGCAACCTTCAACAAACCCTTAGAAAGGGCATGTGTGAGTATCTGCTAAATAATTTATCATTTAGGCATCTTTTCCATTGTCACTATCAACATATAAATGCACCAAAGACTAACATGCACACAGTTGAGCAAACAATTGACCACTGACCATTCTCTAAAACCTCACTTCACATGTACAGCTCATCATTCCCATCACAGCCAGTCATTTTTATTTGAATGTACTCACTGTGTAAGAAAGCCTTTTAGTTCATGTTGAGAGGGGATATTTCTACTAGATGCATCTGTGAGCTTTCCCATTAATGTCAGTTCTGTGTCCTATGAACACAATTGGAGAAAAGGCAATTTGGCTGGCCTTTACCCCAAAGCAGGTAGTTGACACTTAAAATATATTTTTAATCCAGGACTGTCAAACCACTATAGACCATGCAGAGTTTCACGGTGCTTTTAATTAGCTCCGTAGAACGGTAGGCAGATCTTTTTTTGTCCTCCCTTAAGGGCACCTACCTTAGGCTAGAGTACAAGTTTTAATTATTAAACTAAACTTTTGATTTTCATAAAGCACCACAAAAGAGTAAGTCGCACAGTTGTTGCTGAACATCACATGACCTGTTGTTTCCGTCTAATCTTGAATAATTAAAGGAACATATATACCTATATGGTATGGGACTTTATTTGTACACAGTGTGAGTTGAAGTTTCAATGACAGTTGTTTGCATTATAAATGCAAGCCATTTAAACTTTTATAATCTTAGTTTGATAGCCTACATAGCACATGAAGATATTTCTTAAAAAGCTGCGCAAAGCTAAAGACCTTCATAACTAGAGTTGATGAATTTGAATAGAACTCTGCCTGAGATGCTTGGGAAAGAATTGGATGGTCCTGGTTGCCATACCTCTTCTCTGTTACGTGGTTACCATGGACAGATCCTCTGAAGGAGCAGATACTGCATCAACAGTAGGGACAAAGTAAAAGCTCACACTTTTCGGGCATTACACTACTGTTCTCGGAGAATGTTTACTTCAGGGTGCCATAAATATAGACTCAAACTGTCCGCAGACCAACTCTTGACTCTCGTGAGAGTGACTGTGAAACTGTATTAATATTGAGTTTCCTGTTCACACATGGAAATCACATTGAGAAACTGTGTGGGATGGCTTCTCAATAGCAGAAACTGAGCCCATGTGAAAGGTCTGCATGCAGAGGGTTTTGTTTACAGCACGGTCAAATGGTATCTAATGACAACTGCATGGTAATCATAATTGGAAATATATCACATTGTTCACCAAAAATTAGATGCTGTATCCAGTGGATCATTTTCAGGCCTTATTAATAAGGGAATGGCTGGTTAAACACCACAATGAGTGCTAACTGATTGTTAAAACCATTTTTAAAGTCCCAGCATGCAGTTTCCCTGGAAAAGTATCGTGCCATCTAAAAGGCAGCAGTACAAGGGGAAACAGCTATGGAGATGTTGTAAGGTACGTTGAGAAAATCAACAGCAAGAGTTTGCTATGATCAATTAAAAGAGCTGGTGAGTTGAGAATAGTGCAGGGAGGATATCACCATACAAAATTAAATAGGGTTTTGATTTTCTAAAATGTGTCGGATAAGTGAATAAGGGATCTATGTGTCAACCATTAAGATGAACCAAGCACAATGATACCGAGCCATCGGTAAATAAAAGATTTTCTTTCATCATCATCACAACAGACACCATATCCCAAAGGCATCTCCAAAACAGTAAAAATACAGAACTGTTATCGAAATAATCATTAGCTACACTTTGACATAACCTGTCAGCATCTGTATGGCAATCTGGTCAAATTCATCTAAAATATTGGGGGGACTTCCTAAGCTGAATACACAGACAGTTGACTTTTCAAGTGAAGGATGCCTATAGCTCCCAGTTAACTAGATAAATAGCCAATTATTTCGCAGAGTAATACTGAACTCATGAAACCTAAGCCACAACCATAACAAACGACAAATGCTTCATAGCTCTAGGAATGTTTCATATGGAAAGCCTGGCAACAAACTTCAAGCCTGAATATTGTGTCTTCATACTATTCATTAACATATATCTTCTTTCTGAAAAATTATTACACTACTGAAATAACTCAAATGGGGGAACATTTTACAATGCCTCAAATATCACAAACTCAATTTACTTTCTCTCAAAAACATCCACAACACTTTAGGTTTGTCTCCACTATAAGCTCAGTTTAAGAGGAAGCAGACATATTAAATAAAATAGATCTAATAAAAATCGTAGAATTGCTTGCAAAATAAAATGGATTGTGTGAGATGTGCTTGAATTTTATATTTAAAGGAAATTGAAGTTTAAGTTCAGTAGTTCCTGACCCCCAAACAACTCATTTGTTTTCCTGTGAGATATTCACTTTTTTTTCGTGATCAAAAACATTCATATCTTTGGGGATATGATGGCAATGATGGTCCTTAGGGCTGATTTCCAACATCCTCTTCCTTTAGTGAGTAGGGTTCTTTGAATATGATAATCAGTTCCACCCATATCTCCATCTCTTAGCATTCCTCAAAGTCTTCTTCAACTCAGCAAAACCCATTATTTTGCACTCACATGGTACAGAACAAACAGCAATGAAATAATGATCAAAGTGCTAAATCTCACTCGCTAATCTCCAGAATCATGGACTTTTCAAATCGGATGAAGTAACAATCTGCCCCTTTCTCCTTTAAGCCTCAAACTTACAAAGTTGCAACAGTCTGCTTATGGAAAAAAACACAACCCAGGACTCCTTTCTCAAGACATGGCTTTGTGAAAAGTCCTGGGAAAAGGTTGCTTTTTGAACGATATGTAACAGACATAGCTACATTTCTTGAGGAAAAGCTAAACAGCGTGGGGAAAAATAAGATAAAGTTATCAGTAAAAATCTCATATTTGCCGTGTCCCTCCTGATAATGATAGTGTAAGTCTTGATCTTAATTTTAGTGTTAAACCCAACAGTTTTTGGGTCAGAATTAAGAGCAAAGGAGAAATAAGTGATTGCTTATGTGAGAGCTTTGATGGCCAAAAGTAGGAGCAAACTTAGGCTGGCAAAATTTGTATTGCTGCCCTGGTGTCTTGCAATAAAAATATTTGAAAGAAAATGACTGAATGTGTCCACTCATCCTAAACACAATTTGGATCAACTTGACTCAACAAAAGGGGAGTTGCTTGCACCACTGAATTTGAAATCAATGAAATTAACACCTCCAAAGCATACTGACCTGTGACCTGAGAAAGAATTAATTGTAATATTCAGCTCCTGGTAGGTGTGAAAATATCAAGGGTTGCAAAGTCAATTACCATCTATAAGGATATGACAAAATTCAGAAAAGACAATCTTTCTGAGCCACATCCACTTATGTAATTACTACCAAATATTCTCCAATGCCATACATTGGTTTGATGAAACATAGCAACATGGGGAAAAATACTTGTTTTGCTCCAAACTTGATAAATTAAATGTCTTAACTTGAGCCTAACTGAATTACTCACCTATTGGCACTTTTTCTCAAACGTGCCAACATAGTGAAGAACATAAAAAGATGCAGGGATCCATCATTCTTGATTCAAACGTAAAAAACTGAATGGCTTTGAACGAGGAACAGCTTTTTGGTTGTCACAAAGTAGAATGCAATTGAGAAAATCTTACACTTCTGTGTGTTGTATGAACTTTCACCAGTTTCCAAACATACAATGAGTGACTTAAATAAAAGAGCAAAGATGTGACAAACTCTTGAGAGAGCCTGATGCTGTGCTGAAAGAGAGGCTCTTTGACAGCGAGTCAGCAGATTGAAAAGATTGAAGAAAAGATCAACCTGGCTCATAAAGGGTTCAGAATTCAAGTGTCTAACTGAATTTTTTCAAGTGCTTTTTAAATAGTTTCATAAGTTGATAGTGATAAAACACTATTTTTTCCACAACTCAGCACATAGCACAATTCAACTATGGCTGGAATTGTATTCTCTAGAGGAGTCTGTACTCTTCATCAAGGTGCCAACTTGGCGGTGCACTTTAAAAAAAAAAAAAAGAAAGGAAAAAAAGGAAAGAAAAAGACCCATGGAAATCCATCACCAGTATGGCCTTTACCCCTTAATTGTCTGCTAAGCAACAACAATGAGGAATCAAAGCCTTAGAAGATAAAGACATGCCATTAAGCTTACACTGCTGCACTAATCATTATCAGCTAAATCCCAACAACAAAGCTCATCACAGGGGTAAAATAAAGAGCAGATAAGCCTAGAACTAATGATGATTTTTCTCCCAGCATTCAGAATGAAAGGCAACAAATGGCCAATACAAAGCCCAAAGAGGTGTGTTACTGAAAGACTTGAGAGCTCACAAAAGGCTAATCACCAGGGTTAAAAGCTTTCTTAGAAGACGAGAACGAAACAGCACAATTAATTTTATGACTTAGGTAAGTGGGTTAGGATTTTCTCATGGTTATATCTAATGTGATGAAAACGTTTGAATTATCGTACTTAAAGAGTTGAGAGTAAAGAAAATGGGAATTTCCTGCAATCATTGACTTTATAAGAGCTTAAACTGCATGCTCATTCCACACTCAGGTAGCTCAAATGAGCGCATATATTTAAAAATAATAATAATCTAATGATTTTAGTCTCATAAGCTTGATCTAATTTGCTGGATTGATTTATAAAGCTGTCAGGCTCCATCTCAGCAGATGTATCTTTGAGATATCCATCCCTGCTCTCATTTATTAGGCCTATTTAGAGCCTTTTTTAATGAGTTTTCCCTTCCTATTGTCTATATTTGCATTAAATCAAATTTGCTGCCTTAAAGTGAATCCAATAAAAAGCTTTGGAACTCCCTTAACAGAGCCAACATGCACAAGACATAATTATGCTCCAACTAAAGATCTATCATAAGAAATTCACATGGAATTGGACAAGCTGAACAATCCAGTAATACTTTCTAATATACGTTTGAAATAGGCTGGTTAAAGTTAAACTAATGAGGCAGTGTACTATGGAATAAAGAACAGAAAGACAACACTTAGATGTATAGTCATTAAATCATAAACCAGAGTGCACCTTTTCATTAAAGAAACTTAACTTTTGTGTCTATATCTGGTTCAAATAGTATCTCAATAGTGAGCCAATGCATTGATCATTATAGAAGTCATACTCTGCGCTTGCTTTTAATTCAATTTCTTGAATTCTGAACGAAACATGACTGCAGCATTATTTCTTTTCATTCTCTTTACTTTGAGTGTGGAGAGGATATGGGACCCTGCCGCGTTGAGCCTTACATTCCTTCAGCTTTGATCAGGAGATTCACACAGGCAACAAACTTTACCACCTAATAGGGGAAGCACTGCTGTGCTTTCACAGCATGTGGGGATTGATGGAACTCTCCATCACAAGAAATGTCTGAAATAAATTCCAACACCTTATGTTTTTTTTTCTTCCTTCATATTTGTGCCGCATTTGTTCAATTTTAATTCTTATTTGCGCTCTTTATAGGCTTATTTACAGTTACAATATGTTAAATATCTGTATATTAAGGACAGGTTTTAAAAAATGCACAGTACCATAAATGTACTTCTTTGGTTGACTCTCAGAATATTGTTTTCAACAGTTAACACATAAAATATTGGCAAGTTAATGAAATATGAGCTACATCTTAGATATATCAAACAGTTGATAAAATAATATGAATGGTTGGCATAACTGCAGATATAACTGCAGATTCTGCGCTTCTCACTGGTAAGTACTGTTGAGACTACCTAGGGTTAGGGTTAGGGTTACTGGATGAACCGTTTTGTGTATACGACACTATCCCCAGAGCAAAATCTCTGTGACAAGCTGACTTTAACTACAGGGACAATGCATTATCATAAAAGGATCAATAGTGGTTCTGAATGGATAAAAACTCAAAATCTTGCTAACTAATGTCCATTGATTATGACACAGGTATACCACTAAACACATGCACCTTGTGTCTCTTTTGACCCTAAACATGACAGCTAACTGAATTTGTGTGACTTTTTTTTAACAGCAATAAACAAACACTTCCACAGAGATGTCAGTGAACTGTGCTTATTAAATGATGTTCTCTGGTGCCATTGGGCTGGAGTTTCAGCCTTCAGCGCTTCAACAATGTTGACAGTAGATGGCTGAATGTTAGGAGAGCTGTCTCCTATTTCTGTTACCGCTTCAGCGAGTGCATTACCCAAAAAAGCACCAGCTCCCTCCATAATTAATGAAGCACATCTACAGTGGGACACTGGTCCTAAAGTTTACTTTTCTGCTGACATTTCCTCTTGCTTGAATGTCCCAAAACAGATTATCAATATCAGTCTGTGTGTGTTGGTTTTAAACAATGGTTGCTGTGATAAAATAGCTCACTGCAAATTTACTCAAGATTAACTACATAGACCGACGCTTATTTTTGCTGTGGGGGACTGCATTTATGAAGCTTTTGGGAAGGAGACTGCAAGTAACCGAATACCTAATAGTGTTTGCTTTCAGATGCATACAAATAATGAATAGAAAAACACAAAATAAATAATACTTGCCAAAATATATGAAAACAAGTGGGAGAAGACTGAGCTGCCCAAAGGAATCGAAACAATTTAAAAGGCTCTACAGGTACTACAATGGTGGGGATCAAATGACTCTACAATTATACCCACTGAGATCAAAGATGATATCCTGAGTGATTCAGCCTACAATGGTTTAAGGGAGCCGCTATTAAGGATAGCTCAGCATGGGATGAATTCTGATGTTAAAGCAGAGGAACCGCTGCCAACAAGTACTGCCTCGACAGAAAATAAAATAGGTTCTTTCAGTTAGCATCTGTTCCACATCATTTCACCCACTTTGCACCTTTTGAGGGAACATTTAGAACTCAACTATCTAAGAAGTTTTTTTTCACTACAGCAGAATTTCTCATAGTTCAAGTGAGCATCACTAGGCAGCTATGGTCTGGTGATATATCCACTGATCTATCAATCTGAATCACAGCACACTTCACATTTACCAATTTCTAAAAGTGACAAATATGACTTTCTGTACATTTTTCATTGCAATAGAATTAAATAACACAAAAAATTTGAATGGTACATAGTGATATGACCTGACAGCGTAATTTAAGTGGCCAATCCAGGCCACGTTATCTACGACATTTTTAGGAACATTTTGGCAGCTTCCTTTGTCTCTAAACAAATAAATAAATCATAAAATATGCAAACATGAAAAAATTGCAACATTCTGAACAAACCTTAATTAGTTTCTTTGTAAGACCGTTGTTCTCTGCTTTAAGAACAGCAAGGGGTGACCGAATGTCAGAGCGTAATGACCATAACAGGGTTGTGCTCCATATTTAGCTGCACTTAATTCGACCAAGTAAATGTGGCAGCTTAAAATGGGACCTTTTTTCTTTCCTTGCAGATAAAAAACAAAACACATTCTTAAACATTCGTTCAACACATGAAATAAATAAAGATTATCTGTTGGATTTTTTATCAACATGTTGCATCCATAAGAAACAAACACTATCAAGAAAGCCCCAAAGGTATGTGTGTTAAGTTCACTGGAATCACTTATTCTATATTTGCTAAAGAATGTTAACTGCCTAAGCATAAACAGCTGACCACCCCATGAATTATTCAAAATGATACTGTAAGAGGAGTTACACATAAAAAACAAACACACAATAGTTGCTTCTACCCTCAGTGTTCATTACATAGCCTAAATACAGACCCAGATATAATTAGCTGTACACTACCTCTATATTCACCCAAACTTTGACTTTTTAAAGCAAGGTTTCCCAGAAACTTAACATACTTGAGCAGTGCATATATTTATATCCATAAATAGAATAGGTATATGATCATGTCATTCTGAGGGATATCTGACATGGTTGGGCTTTGGGACACTTCAGTTCTTCTTAGGAATCAGAAGGCATAAATAGGTAGCGACAGACAAAACAGGGGTCACGGTAAAGATGATGGTTTGGCAAACTCAGTCTTAACTTTAAATTCATTTCTGAGCATAATTCCCAGCACATGCTTGTGCCACAGAATGAATCTCCAAGTGACTATTTTAATCCTTTACCAGAGCTTAAATGTTAGAGGTCTGCCCCTTGCTGGTCCAAGCAGCAATTTGCAGGAGGGGACAAAGCAATATATAAAAAGAAGGATGGTGCAGCACCAGAACTAATATAGTCTATCAAACGTAAGGTGAAGCTGATCATTCATCTGCTAATTTACATTCCAACCCTTATATACTGTGATATTGTGATGTTGGGAGAGGCAAAAAAACATTGAATAATGTGGGGTAGGTGGACAATGCCTTAAAAAGAGACTGAATACCCAGAATACCTCGTAGGTGCATTTGTTTGGCGACTTTTCATGCATGCCTAACTGGGAGGAGGCCCTGAGGCAGACTCAGAATATCCTGGAGGGATAACATATCTCAGCTGACCAAAAACATCTAAAGGGATGCCCCAGGAGAATTCTGGTGGAAGTCATTGCTTTAGAGAAAGCAAGTTGGAATGCCTTTCTTATCCAGTTACAAAAGCTGCTCACCACCCACCTTTGAGTAAGGGAAACCAAATGCATAACTTGCCAAGTGGACAAATTTTGAATTTTTCAAAAATGATCAGAGACAATTACATTACTTGACCCCCCCCCAAAAAAAACAATAAGATTTGGCACCCATTTTGACAACTAAAGACAGAAAACAGAAAATTATAAATGAGGTACAATCATGTTTCATATTGCAGGATACAAACACATGGAGACTGTCTCCTGTGATGTTCTGCAACACCACTCCAGCAAAAAAAAAAAAAATCTAAAAAAATCTAATCCATATAACATGCAACATACATAAGACACGATTTTCAATAAATGATGCAATTTCTTGATTTACCAGCAAAATAGTATTAAAATATTCTCGGTAGTTACGGCTAAGAGAAGTTCAGTATTCATGTTCTTCAGTTAAGGATGCAAAAGTGTGAATTGAGGCGGGATTGAAGACTGAAAGCTTAAAGGAGATGAATTACGCTTCATTAAGAATGGCTGGCTCTTCAAAAACAACCATTGAAAATCAGCATGTAATTATTGAGCAAGTGAAATGAATTCCTAATCTGGGAAGCTAATGATACAAAAGTTTCCCCATTATGATACAAAAACATCTAGTACAGCTCTGTTAGTGTTGGCTTTGGAAACCGAAACAATGTACCTCATCATACTTTGTATTTCATGATATGAAAATAAAAAAAGAATTGAAAGGTGGTTTCTGTGTGAATGCCGATACATTTAGATTTTCCACAAAAAAAAGGTTTCTTACATTAATTGATGACAAAAACTCATATTGTTCCAAAACATTTGCAATTCAAGGCCGAAATACTAAACAAATTAATACAATTTTTAAAAATCCATCTGGCATGATGAAATTTTGATGACCAGCTTCCTGGAAAGCTGACAAGCGGTCAAGTGGAGTGATGTGTTTGTCAAAGCAGATATCTACAGTCAGCCCATGTTCCCTCTGATGTCAAATGCTCTACGTTAAAAGCTCAAACTGCCATTCTCTCCCCACCTCAGAAATCTTGTGCTTGCTGCATTATTCATAATACTCCCTCGGAAAACTGTATGAGAAACATATCTTCACTTTTCTCCTGTTTGGTTGTGTATGCATCAGCTGTGGAGTTTTTCATTTTTGTGTCGCACAATGCCAGTTCCTGGGATTTATATTCAAATGGAATAGAGGTGCAAGGTCATAACAAATATCAGAAGCAGCCTGGCCATAATCTCCATATATCAAACTAAAGAGAAAAAAAATGACAATCATCTTTTTTTTTTTACAGGTACCAGGTGCTTTGAGTTCAGCATGGCGTTGCCACAAGGATGCTGGTTATATGTTATTAACCAGTGGTTTAGAAGCTGTTAAATGTTGGAAACAAATGTAATTAAATTAACTAACAATTTCTTAAAATATTAAATTTAGAAATGAATTGTGTTGTTTTTGTGATTATACAACAATTTGGTGTCAGAGATGAATAGAATAATGTCTTATGTTTGCAAATTCTAATAATGCCAAAGTAAGGGAAACAAAGTCAGATCCTCTTCAGGCCGTATTCCTTGGTGAGAAAATAGCATGACCAGTAACTGAACATGCTGTCTCACATTTCCCCAAAAATCTCGAAACCAGAAAATAGTAACTCATGTCCTGAACTGTCACATGACCTCCGAAAGACAAGTGCTCTGGTGTTTACATCTGTTTTGCATATTCATAACAGCTGTTCTGGGCCTCCTGTTACCTGACAGCAGCTTCTGAAATCATCAAAACCAAGTGTGTTTAACCACTAATGTGCTATGAAAATTTAATGCTGCAAAGCAGTGAAGGTAAAATGTTTCATCATATTCCCTCTCCTCATTTTGTACCCAAAGGCCTCTTTTAGACTAGTTAGTGGTGGATTAGATAGAGACATCATAGTCACCACCATACACAGGCTGTTAGGATCTGTAAATGGTTCCAAAAGAACATTCCAGCTTGAGTAACAGTAAATCAGAAGGTCAACACCCAGGTGATTTTCAGGCAAGTCCACCATCTAAGAGAGAAGTTGTCAAATTCATTTTAAAGAATAAACAAAAACAAATCCATGAACTAAATACAATGATACAGTACGTCTAGAATCTACATTACCAAGAACAAACACATTTTAAAAACTGACTGTTTTCTCATTAAAGCTTCACAGGAGCTGTTACCTTCACAGTCAAAATTAATTATTCAAGAGCCTTGTTAGATACTGTAGGAACACAAAATACAACAGCAGACATGGGGGTTTGAAACATACTCTTAAAAAATTCCACCATTTTTATCCCACTCAAAAATCAATGGCTGATAATTGCCGTGTGAACCCTTTCAAGATAAATATTTTAGCCCTTTTGTACCTTAACTAAAATATGTACAGTCTGATCCATATTAAAAACAGTAAAACAATGCTGTAGTAAATAGCTGTAAATGAATACAAGTGTTAAGTATTTTCTGTGCCATCAACTATAACAGTTCTTTCTAGCCTTAGAGAATTGATTTCATATCAGCACAACACATTGCTCTGATTAATTCTACGCTCGGATTTACTGCATGTTACACTGTAGCTCAAATAAATGTTCTCTGATCAATAGGGAAGCATAGTGCCATAATAAAAATGTGGAGGTCTCACATAGACCACCATGAATCATGATCTTTTTGCTGTGATTAATGTTTTTTCAAAACAATAGTCTAAATCCCCCCCCCCCCCCCGGGACATCAAGCTGTCACTAACCTATTGCTGAAATTGAAGTGACTGAAACAATTAATTTATACTTAAGCACAAACTTAATGGATGATTAACAAATGTTGGACTGCTAATCAGAGATAAAGAATCTTCTGTATAGGCAGCTCTGCCTTTCCCAGCATAACAGATGGGGATTGATAAAGACTTTTCTTTTTTTTTTAAAGAAAATTAAAAAAAAGAATTAAACAACTTGAAAATTCTGACTGAGTTTACCAGCATATCACCTCCCCTGTAAATGTGGTCAGTGAAACCAATTTGAAAAACCCCCACTGGTCCCATCTGTGCGCCAAATGCAAAGTACTTCGAGTATCAGAAGTCTGACTGATCTGAATTAGCAGGCTCGGTAAAGCCCAGTATTCTATGTCACAGTTGCCAAAAACATTTGCATTATTTCCCATCACGCCGCAGCAGGATGACAACATACACTATGAATGTGTATCGCTGCTGCCACAAAGCGAGCAGTGCCTGCTGGCAGCAGCCTTACTCGTTATAATCCCTCCAACCTGAAGATAGACAGACACAGCTGCAACACATTCACCTGACCATGCATCATTTTCATTGCTTTTGTACAATCCAATAAGCAAAGCATCTACATCTTGAGACGGACATGGATTATTCTCACATGGTTGGTAGTCCATCATAACTTCTACTTTTCCTTTGATAAAAAAAATATTCAAAAAAAGATTGACTTCTCCAACTTCTTAAATGTAGATGGCCGGTGATAGATGACTAACTAACTGACCAAAGTACTCAGAACTATTGCTTTAAAAAAATACGTGTAGACTTGTTTTGTAATGCATGGCAAAGCTTTATAATTCTATAACAGAATGATGAGCATACCCCAAAAGATGCTGGTTTAAAAAAAAAAAAAAACTGCAGTTTAGAGAAAATGTTTGCTTTCAAGGCAGGCAGGACATGCCCAGATGTTCCAACTCTTGCCCAAAGAAGCCATCAATTTACATGAAGGAGCAATGATATTTTCCCACTTTCTTTTACTTCAGTTGTAAGCAGGCTGGCACCATTTTCAACTGTTATTGGACCTTTAAATAGATATCAGTTATTTTCACCACTTGTTATAACAAGTAAATGCCCTTCTCTTCCTGGTTGGTTCAGAAGACCATTAGCATCTGATGGTAGTAATACAGACCACATTTATTCTGTTGGAGCTTCAGCAAGGAGATGCATTTTTTTACAGAAGACTTATTGTTTTACTAAATACAGAATTACAAAGCTGAAATAATACAAGTCGCAACCTTCACCCAGAGAACCGCACAGTTTTTTTTAACTTTCATTTTATTCTTTCCAATCACAAGCCAACATATGAACAGTTTAATTTCCACTTTAAGGCCTTCCTAAAGACAGACGAATCCCTTTTTTTTTTTTACTACGGCATAAAAAGGTATCTAATGTTTGTGCAATCTGACGCATAATCACAGGAACCGTTCCGAGAATGTTGATAATAGAAATGTTGTTTGTGAATAGCATGTTTTTGGTGCAGATGTAGTTCTAGTTGGGAGAAAAGCCTGAGCAATAACAGATTCACCAGCTTGAATTAAACAGCAAAAGGCCAGAGGAAGAGCAAAGAAGATATTTTATCCTGGCAAGTAACACTAGTATTAAAGTGTTACTACAGGGGATAAAAGGGAAAGAAAAGAAATACTCCTTAAGCTTTGCATAATTTGTGAGGTTGCACATCTTCGTCTAGTATATAAGCAGTCTAAGTACTGCTGAGGGCAAAACTGCATTCTAAAAGTAACTCAAGGGGAACTATTGTAATGTATGATAAACTGCATAAAAAATGTTTTAAAAATAAAAAATAAACTTCAGTTGAGATACCAGGAGCTAAATGACATCATTGGACTGACAGAAGTTATAACACAGTTTTCTGCGTGATATTCCCAAATGTCCTCATCTATGACCTGCTGCTCATTAAAGAGAAAGGAATCACTGAACGTACAGGAATCAGATTGTACTGAATCACCGGATAACACTTCTGCAACTGAGGAAGAATGGTAAATTTATTCAACTAAGGTAATCATAGAATTTAATATGAGGACAATTTTTGTGTGATAAAAAAAGAGACTTGTCAAACAGAAATGGTAAATGCTGAAGTTATGGACTTAGAAACATGAAGGAAGATGAGGAGGAAAAACTAGTCTCTTAAGAATTTTGGAAGCTGGACACCGCAGGCTGAGACCCTCTCAATGCATATTGTCATTGTTTGTGTTACTATCAAGCGTGTTTGTTGAGCCTGATTACGACATTACTGGGTAGAACAAACACAGTTAATCTTTCATTTTGAGCTTAAAAATATCTGTCTTGGAGCAATTCTGTCTCAGATTAAAGCAAAAAGATTTTATAGCCATTTTCAAAGAATAGAAAAATACTTTATTAATCCACTGGGGTGCAGATTTAACCTCATAATGAGTGATCAGGAAGTAGAATATGATGCAAAAGCAGGTGTTTTACTGTCTCAAGAATAGACAATGAATTTCCATGCATTTTCATTTAGTTTTTTTTTTTTTTTTTTTTAAATGAGAGCACGGGCTGAATGAAGACAAGATTTAATGGCACATTCTGCACCCTGTAAGTGCAGCAGGATTACCAACCATGTTTGCACAAAATCACTTTTTTGTAAATCAAGTTTTTAAAGCCTAACAGTCAGGACAATTCTTGTAATAACTCTTGGGGTAAATGTTGTGGACGTTTGCACTGTCACATGAAGGGGAAGGGGGGTATGCACCGCTAAATGCAATTCAAAAACATGACAATGTTGTCAAGCGGTGCATCATCTGCACCGCGGTTCCTGAGGCTTAAGGTCTACTTAAGCACAGAATGGAGCAGTTTAGCATACCACTCTTATTTTGAGGTTTGAACTTGCTTGCATGTTGTTCATACACCCCATTTCCATTTTAAACCAGGAAAATTTCCAAGGACTGTAGACTTTACAGGGACACATTTCTATGTATGCAAGATTCACAACAGTGAACATCATTGTGTGTTGTTCACTCTAGAGTCCCTTACTTCAATAAAAAAATTAAAAAAAATTCCATATTGAGCATGAACAGAAGAAAACCATAGTTTGTACTACACAGATGTTCTTTTTTTCCCCAATACAATATTTGGCTTAAGTAAACAGTCACAGGCAACAGCAAACAAGTATTTTTTCTGCCATGGAAGGACCAATTATCTACTACTCTCTATTTTAAAGTCAGGATGTTGGTACCATGTTATACAGTTCCTGTGTTGATCTACCACAACAGCTTTCTGCCACGAGGAAACAGCATCCCTTTCCTGGAGGTGTGGATTCCATGCACTTAAATGAATATATGCCTCCTGAGATAACATTAAATTTTAAGCGTTTATGTCACTCTACATGTTTTTGTGGTCCTGGGAGATTCACTGCCCCGTGTAAAAATGTGTCAGGGATATTCCATAAAGACTCTAACATGCACAAATTGGTGGACCATTTGGACAGCTTGGCAGAAACTCTGGTGACATCTATAAAATCTGACATGACTCCAGAGATTTTGCTTTGCCACCTGCCTACATGCATGTAGAATTATTAGGAAGATTGCATTTATCAGAGCTTGTTTAACACAGCATTCAATCTTATATTCCAAGTCAACACAAAATAGTAATAAACTTTAAAGACAGGTGTAGAGAAGTAGGAAGTAAAGTGGTTGGTCGTGTCCATTTAGTAAGGAAGCGTAGAACATTGATGCAGTATGACTATTATCATAATTGTATTGATTCTTTTTTGTTTGTTTGTTTAGGACCAAGTATGATATTGGAAACACAAGTATCAAAGACATTTTGACCTTTCAAAAATCCTCTGCTCATCTATTCAGGAACTGTCTACATTAAAGTGGCTTGAGTGGTGCCCTGTTTAGGCCTTTTTATACTGGTAAAAAAAAACCCACTGACAGCTTCCAAAATGTGGCTTTTAAGGCCAATGTGAAGAGTGCAGCACTGATATTTTCAGACCTCAGCCAACTCAGAAGGAACAACTTGTAGAGGAAAAAAGCAAAACGATTGATAGATATTTCCAGTTGCCTGTCCAACTCAGCTCATGGACATTTTTTCCTTCATGCTTTTATAGCTTCAGTTTTAAAAAAAAAGTATTTAATCAAAAATGATAATGACCCTGCCTTTGACCCAAAATAGTGATTGTTTCAATGAAGGCTCTAATATCTTCACAATAATGCCCACTGTTTATTGCGAGCAACAGGACTTTGATGCAAATGGTCTTTGAAAAAAGATTTCATAAAGCTTATGTTTTTTTAAATATGACAAATTAAGATTCTTTAATAGCATATTGTGTGTGTTAAGCAGTATCTTTACAGTTTTAGTGACATGTGAACATGGGACACAGCTAAACTGGTGCACCATTTTTTTCCTTTTTTTGCCATTTCCAGACTATTTAAGCTTGTATTTGATCAACAGATAAAAAAAAACATCAGGTTTCAATCTTAGGGACCTTAAAAGAAAACTCTTGAGGAATGTATCGAAACGTTGAACTATTCTTGTTAATTTGTCATTCATTTCCTACATAAATAAAATCACATTTCATATTATTTTGGTTTCTACTCTAAACAGCAGTCTCTTATAAGAATTGGATTTCTTAATACACTGAAATGTATGCATTTTGATTTTTAAACTACAAGCTATCCTGTAAAAGCTGCCATTCCTGTTTTAACATTTATGAATACTTTTAATGTTAAAGCCATCCTTCATCTCGCACAGATTTTTTTCTGTCTCCTTCATTTGAGGAAGAAGAACACCACTTCAGGGATACACAAAGCACTTACTGGCCTCAACATATGTGGCAGTGATTGACCATCTTTTTATGTGATATTTTGGGTAACGCAAATTTCCCTTCTATTTTAAAGGGAAAATTACCATTGTAAGACTCAAAATTGGGATTTGGTTGATCAATAACTGGAGGAAAAATAGTTAGTGCTCTGCGTGGGTACATGTGGGGCTGAAAGCACATTGCAGACCCAGATTCTGCAATTGTGTCTGCTGTATAAGTCAATGTTTAAAATGTTATGGGACCCTTGCAGACCCCCCATGGGCACATCCATGTCAAATAGATGTTGTAACGAACACAGTTACATGGGCATTTTTTTTGTGTGAATTTATTTTATTTTTTGTGAATATGAATATGTTTTACTTTTAATATCTATTTCATATCTTTGTGTATTTTTTGATTAACATGTAAATACTTTTGAAAATGTTTTAACAATGTTATATTGAGATGACGCCGATTGGGTTCACAAAATCACGTGATGCCTTGGCCGTGAGTTGTTTACAGTTAGTCCGTATGCAGGAGAAAAGGAAAAGGACGGAAAGAAAGGACTCCTAGTAACTCCTAACCTTCTGGTTGGAGGGGCATACGGTACTGACAATTAAGAAAATGTATATTTTGTTTAATAAGTTTAATTTGATAATTCATGTAGGTTTTATTGATTTATATTTTCTACCGTGTATTCACAGTGTTCACGGTGGTCTTGGGCGAGCATTACGGCAAATCCGTTAATAAACGTTTCAAACCATCAGTTGGATGTCTGCACTTTCCTAAACCAGTGAGAAAAAGTTGGGAGCAGCTATAGATGTTATCATTCTCATTCTTCAGAGATTTAGAAAAAACACTGAAGAGTCACAAAATGGACCAGCTGACATTGTTCTTGTCTTGTCCTTTATGGGTAACAGCAGCTGTATAATATTTAACATTTTCTCCAGAACAGAAACTACAGTGCATGAAGTAATGGATGATGGGAGGAAAGCTGCTCTTAATTGGAGTGAGAGCAACAGTTTTGTTAAATGAAGACTTCATGCCACCAAGTCTTTCCTAAAATGCCAACATGTCCTTCAGTAGAATTGGTTAGCAAATAATAATCTCAATTTTGGACTGGTGCATATTTGCTGTGTTAGTCATAGTACAGTGGTGACATGCGAAATTGACAATTAAAACAGTGTCGGTGAGTTTATAAGTTAAAGTTTATTGAAATATTCAACTCTTGTAGAATGTATTCATAATTTCACCTCAAAAAAGTAAGTTATTCTCTGCCATGGTACCTTGTTCTTGTAATGACCTACCAAATCCAGAGCAGGGGTGCCGTTCTTCATCATTAAGAAGCTTTATAAATCTCTGATTTCACAAGAATATCTCCTCTCTAAAGAAACACTAACTATACTTATCTTTCCCTTCCTTCTTGGCTTCCCCTTTTGTTCCTGTTGCACCACCATGAACTACTCCAAAACAACCTTAAGATCTGTACTCACCTTCAAAAAGCTTCTGATATTTAAATTGTTTAATGTAGATTGTCTGCAATATACATGATTGTTGTGAAAATATAAAAGAAAAAAGTAATAGGACGATAAAGGGAAGAAATCCCTATCTAAACTAAGAATATGTCCAGTTAAGCCTGCTCACCTCTGCTTCAAAAACAGCATGAGTCACATATGTACCCTTCACATCCTAAGTGAATGTCTGTGTGTACATACACACACACACAGACTGCTCAGTGTAGTTTTGTCCAGCTTGAGTCAACTAGCACTCAAACAAAATGCTGGGAAAATATAAAGCAGCAATGTCATCACTGTGTCATGAAAACTAAAAGCTCTTAAGTTATTTTCCTCTCAGCCCTAAAGTCCCAGACATGAAACATGTCTGAAAAACCCAGATTGACCCAACACTTGTCCTTTTCAAACGAATGACAAATCGGCCTCTGTAATTTACATACCTGCATTTCCGATATCTCACAAGACATGACTATTAGTTTAATTAAGCTCCCTCCAGTTTGTGTCAATATCCTGTCGACAGAGGCTTGTTATCTACACAAAACATACAAATGAACCAGTTAATTTCCTATGAGCTATGCCAAGCATCTCTCTTCTGGAGCCTGAGTTTAATAATTGTTGTGATGACATGAGTCATCAGCTGATACTTCTTTTGAAAATTACTAATACAAACTGACACCAGAGAAAAGGAAGCAGGTGATTCAATTAATGTGACAGATGACTCAATTAATGTGACAAGTTGAATAAATGATCACATTTCACAGTAAAACCCTTTTTTTTTTCCCCAAACAACACTTTTACAATTCAAAGATTTTAGCAGAGATCATTTAGAAATGAAACTTTGGGTCGAGCCCGTTCTTTTCTGTGAAGTGAGTTCAGTGACGAGACCGAATCAGTTGAGACGCCCGCAAGATGCGTATCTGCAAGAATCCCAGTGACAATGTATTAATACTTAACACAGTGAGATACTTAAAAATGCCACAGAAATAATGTTATTTAACTGTTGACTTCAGAGCATATCTAAATCATGCAGGATCAACTAAAACACACCAACCACAAAAAGGCTGCATAAAGGTCCATGGCTCCATGTCATTACTTCCATCCTTTTCTTTTAACTTCCCCTGCTAAACGCTCTGTGCATTCAAGTGTAAAATAATGAAGTTTGAACAGCAGCAATGTTGTATATTCTATAAATAGAACCCCCCCCCCACAACGTCATTCTTCCCAAATAAAGCTTATGAGTGGGATGCGAGTCTACTGCTATTGTAGCAAGAATTCACCTATTAACCACCGTCCTGCTGCCGTTCAGAGCTGTGCCAGGGATAAAGTAGAATTAAATCCAGCAAGCCTGCACAAATAGAACAAGGAAAGTAACTAATTATCATTTTCATTATTTTGTATGCTATGCTTATTAAAAACAATAAACATGCAGCATTTCTCCTTTGTATATTACTTATGCATTTTAGTCAAAGGGCTGATCATGCAAATAATTTCATCTGAGTCCTTCAAATTTTGATCAGGAGCGGATAAGCTGACCTAATTAAAGAAAAGTCAATGTCAACTGTTGATCTGGGGTGTTGTGCTTTGGATTTGAATAGCAGAGTAGATGCTAACAGATCAAATTCATAGACAGTTGAGTGGGAACAGGCAACTAGTTCAAAGTGCAGGTAGGCTATCCAAAGGCTTCATAGTGAGCTCACCAGCTGATTCAGAGCATAGCTGCTTGTGACTGACAAGTCTGCAACCCCTAAAGCAATAGAGGTACAATCTCAAGGATTCTCTGCTTGCCCTTCTTTTCTGTCTACAGTAACCTCAGGCTTAGAATCCCCAGAAGCTCCCCGAGTAACCCATTAAAGTCCCCTCCAGCATGTAGTGAGCGCACCTCTCAAAGGGCATCCTCATTAGCCGTCTTGCCACCTCTACTGGTTCCCGTCATTGGGCAAGAGAGACTGCTTCGACATCAAGCTCAGGATCACTGATCTGCTTCACAGATAGGTCTAACCACTGTCAGGATGATCTAATGTGATCCCTCTCCCGACTGCTACATTTCACCAGTGGTCAGTCATTCTTTTCAATCACCGAGCGACACGCATGACAATTTTTTTTTAACTTGTGCCACATTACCCAGTTTCTTGTCACATCCTACCATTTTTTAAATCTGAAGCGGGATAAATACCGAACAACAAAAACCCTGGCATGAAGCTCCATCTGCCTGGACAGGTTTTTCATGGACATACCAGCCAAAAAGAAGAGAAGTACAAAAAAAACTAAATTACAGCAAGATGGACACATGGAAGAACACCACCACATCTGTAACACTGATTAAGATTCCAGACTTCTTCAGATGTCCCTGTCAGGAATATGTCCTTCTTGGACATCAAGGGAATTACTGAACATTAAAAACTTTGCCAATCCACATTTACACAGTAGGAAGGTTTTCTCCACCGTTTCACACGTTTGTGACAAATCGTACCTCTGTGCCTGCCATCTCAGATGCACCAACAACTATGAGACTGATTAGCTTTAAAATCACTCACTGTGGCATCTTAACTTGTTTCTATTGCCAGCCTATTACAGCCTCTATTGGGTTGTTCAAATTAAATGGCTGGTAGTATAGCCTTTGTATACAATGTGCTGTTTTGGATCCATTATAAACAATTGATACCCTCTTTGGAACAACTTTAAACTGTTTCAACCGTGTACTGGACCAGGAATGAAATACCTCACGTTATGAAGAAAACGGATATAACAGCAACCGCTTTGTCCATTCTTATCAAAGGGACACAGATTGTTAGCTGCAAAAGGGGACAAAATGGTTAAAAAAAAATAAAAAAAAAAGCTTTTGGAAACATAGCCTTTACTGCCTAACAGGAGAGAAAGATTTAGTTTTCAATCAGTAAAAAGCACCATACTGTCCCGGACTCCTTGTCCTTATGCCTCTCCATTTTTCTTGGTCAAACACACACAGAAAAACTACCCTTTTTCTGGAGGGCAAGAAATCGTATTATTTTTTAAACCACTCCAGTGGCACCAAATAATAGTCCAGCTGGGTGCTTGATTGTTTTGACAACTGGCAGTGATGAAGGGGCACTCCTTTTACTGTATGTGTTATTGATACTTTCCTTTTGGAGCAAGACCATTTATTTTTCTACGACCTAACGAAGTCCCTGTGATGCAGAACAACACTGGCCTGAGTCTTATTTCTGTAAAAATTGTAACAGCTCAGAATTAAATATGAACATGTTCTAGTGTGCAGTACATTCCTGTAAAGTAGCTAATGGGAACAATATGCATGACATAACAAGGAAAGGATAAAAAGTATGAGTCAGAGCAAAACTGATTAGATTCTTTGATTAGATTAGATTGATAGATTAGATTAGATTATTTTTGTTAGTACCATCTTCCCAAAAACATTAAACTAAACTGTTTTTTGGAACTGTGAACATAAGTGGTTTGTTTTTTGCTGTAGGAGTCTAAGGATTGTTGTAAAATCCAAGTGAAGCCCAATACACCCTCAACAGCATATTTTAGTTGTGTGAATGGGCCATTGTGGTCAGGACCTTACCCACAGTGGTCACAGTTCTCCATTTGGACAACCAGGGAGCACAATTAATGGCTCCCTTAAACAACAACAACAATCGTTACTACTCCAAAATTTCAGGGTGGTCCAGCGAGTGCAATGTCGTTCATTTCTTTTCCTGCATCAAACCATTGTTCACTTTGCCACTGTTCTCTCAACCAACAAATGTCCACTTATTTTCTGCTGCTGCCACTTTGTAAATTCATATCTGCAAGCCATAAATTAGTAGAACTTGTACTGTCTATTATTCAAGTAGAACTTGAATAATAGACAGTACATTGATTTGATACAGAATCATATTGACAATATTTCTGGCAAAAAATGGGGTTCAGAAATATTTTTTCTGATCCTAGAAAACAGTCTAATGTTTTCTGATAAATAATGTGAACTAAAACTAAAATAAACAGGTTAAAGCTTTTCAATGCAGAACCTCTCTTGCTTATTTATTCTTTTAAAGATCTCTTTACTTAAATCTTTGCTATTTATATCGACATAGCAATGGGTCCCCATCTTTGTATGACACACACACACTCACCGGAAATAAGCATCAAGAATTGTAATCAACCCTTATTGAACTTCATTTGTCCGTTAGTGCTTAAACAGGCACAATTTGTCACTCACCCCAATCTACACAAGGCAGGTAACCTGCTACGTCTCATGAATGGTGGGTAGCCTCATGCTGCAGCCCTTTCAACCCGTTCCATACCATAACATTGATCGAGAAACAAGATTTCCCCTATGGAAGCCTTTCTTGCTCAATAGCATGTGTACTTCCATCCAAGTCTCCAACATTTTGTCAATACTTCTTCAGTTCCTGCACTTTGTAAGAAGCTCACTCTGCAGGCAATCTCTGTGAAGATCAATTAGACGTCCGGACACAGAATAGCAACTGTCACATGCAGTGAATCCAGGCAAGTCTGTTAAACTGCCTGCGTGGCTGGTGGTCTTAGAGTGATGGAGCTCGATAACAATTCAACTTTATCAATTTCCTCTTGGCTGGTTTTAACTTAGGGGCTTTTATTCTGAATACTTTTAATGCACAGAGACATTCACAAACACACTACAAGACTTCTACAGCAGCATGAAAATGATCAGATTAAAACCATTGTTTGCTGGCTAAACTTGTGCTAGTGCACCCACCTGAAAGTGCTCTTCCTCAGCATCGTTAGTATGCAAACTGCAGACGATCTCCAATTTTGTACCACAGTAATAGTAAACATTAGCTGGAGTTAACACACAGAACACCCTGGATCCTCCAAGCTGCCAGTATCATCATGCTAATATAGCACAAACATATTCCGGTTATAGATACCATGCAGACTCAATCTTCATCACAGTCCCAGTTTTAGAAGATGTTGTCGCCAGACACTTGACCGGCATGCAACCAGAGTAAAACACACTTCAAGTTATTTTCCATACAGCAAAATGCCCTGATCATCAAAGAAACTTGAAATCTACATAAACCTGCAGGTACAACACCAATAACCATTAGATGTTCTGTCTCCCTCCAGCTTTGTCTCATCCTTTCTGGCACTCTTTCATCTAGATTAAAATAGATTCACTTCACTGCTGCTGATGAGTTGAATCTAACAGGGATCAAAGAGCAACAAACAACTGATGGAGACATTTCCTCGAATACCTGTGCAACAGAAGGTTCACCCGGATCTTGGGCGATCTAACTTTAGAACCTCAATTAACTGCTTTGCTTTTCTCACAAGCTGGCAGCCACCACAGAACTGTCACTAAAAAGTCTCTCATTATAAATGCGAACGTCATTTGTGCTTAATTTCCATAGAGCATGGCCGTCCAAGGAGCTCTCGTGGCTTCTCTCATTCTTCCTGCAAAGCACAAGAACTACCACAAAACCTCAAATCAAAACCGTCACTGCAGATTTGTAATGGAAGTACTCAGAAGTCACAAAATTACATTTTTTTTTCTTCTTTTCCAGAAAGTATCCATCTGCTGCGCCTTGAGAAAACAGCCATAGCCGATATTTGACAAAAGGTAATGTATAGAATAGGATGACAGTGATGAGTCTGAGCTGCATTCGGGGTATCTAAGGGATCTTTTCACAGCACAGGGTGTCCGTCATTTTAATGGAGCACATGTCTGTAAAAATATGGCTAATGGGACAAAAGAATGAGGAACTATAGAGAGGCCAAAGCAAAGAGCAGACTATATGTCATCCGATTAATCTCCTCTGTCAAACTATTATTTTGAAAGCATTTCAATTAGGGATCTGAGCCTGAATTCCCATAATACACCACAAAGATAAGCCAGCAAAAGACTAAAATATTTTCACAAATCTGTTTATGCACTTCCATTTGGGAATTTTACTGTTAGAAATAGGGAGCTGTCCCTTTTTCCCTTTCAAGTTCAAACTTGGAACATCAATAGATCATTTCCATTTAAGACTCACTCTTAAAGTGTTTTAGACAGCAGGCTCTAAAAGGTGGATACATTCGAAGCGGCACAGAGACAACACAAACAAGCAAGTCAGCATCAGGTGTTCAAATTGCATTTACATAGATGTTAACACTAATCCAGGAATTTTGTTCATTTTTGAATAATTCAAACTTCTTGAACAATAAAGCATTTGTTTGTTGCTGTCCTTTTTAGTTTAGTTATAGATTAGTTTTTCATTAGAGGGTTTGGATGGAATTCAAACCCACAATTACCCTCCCCAAAAGAGGATAGCTAAGATATAAAACACAAAAGAAAGGTGCCGAACATTCTACAAGGTTACAAAGACATCATGGGTAACTTATGCTTCTCCTACATTGACCGATATCTGAAGTTTGCTACAATCTGAATGAATGTCAATACTAGACTTCATAAATGACAACATTCATAGATCACATATAAGACATAGACTTCGCTCAGACCTTTGAAGAAGTAATTAAAAATAAATATGGATAGGATTTCATAAATACAGCCAAAATGCTGTCACAGAATTAGTTACACATATATATTCAACAGTCCCCTTATCAATTATTTGTTGTTTTCCAGAGTTCTAAAATGATACAGGCAGAACTTGCAGTGAAATTTTAATCATCTAAGAAACACCGTCTTCTCACCATGGAGTTAACTGTCAGCAGGCATGTTATTTGGAAACAGTCATGAAACAGAGAAAAGCAAGACAGTACCTTGTCAAGTCTGTAGGACAAACATTCCGTGAGCTGGAATTTGCGTTGCATTGTACATTATTAACAACCAAAGAGGGAACAGCACGTAGCAGCTACTGAGTGATGCCTCTGGTAGAACGCTGAAATTCGATGGTCAACTCACAGTTCGAAGGACACCTGTCACAACAATCTTACTGGTATGGAAGCGTCAGTGCACCACTTTGGGGGTGCATTGGCTTAATTGCTCTAATTAGTTTAATTGGCTAAACCTGTGGAGGTGGGTGTGGTTAAAACACAAAGCATCTTCACTGAATACAGACCACTTGTATTCAGTCTCCATTGTATGTTGTGTCCCAAACAACCAGGCCATAAACGTGCACATATGATAGATAGATAGATAGATAGATAGATAGATAGATAGATAGATAGAT
>JABUIW010000012.1:5701519-5719531 GCA_013363375.1 Menidia beryllina | reverse complement strand
ATAGATAGATAGATAGATAGATAGATAGATAGATAGATAGATAGATATACCTCACACACATATAGAGTAAACATTGCAACATATTGGAAATTATTGGATTGTGGGAAATAATTTCAGAAGTATATTATGTTCCGATGTATTCAAAATCTTTCAAGTAACAACTAATGATATCCACTCTCCCTGAACCAGTCCCATCACAGCATAGACACAAGGCTTTGTTCATGCACAGCAGCAAGATCAAGGTCTTCCACCACTCACAGTGACTTATTGTTCCCCTGGGAAATAAACTCTAATTGATAATTACAAAGGGAGCAGACAGACCTCCTCAGCCCACACACAAACCAAAGTATGTTAAATATTTGTACATGCTGCAATGCCATGTGTAGAGTAACCGTTCAAATTTCACTTCAATCAATGGCAGATGGAAAGCAATATTGGAAAGATTTGCAGAACCATTGTTATGAGAAGCCATGAATAGTGCATGTTAATGAGAAATTATTCGTACTTAGAATAATGGATTTTTCACACAGGGGGTGAGTTTCCAGGTTCACTGATTTTTGTTTCTTTGAGACTCTTAGCCAGCCACTTGTTTTCAGTGATTATTTGAAAAGTGACCAGCTGTTCCTTGCATGTGGCAGGAAAGATGTCTAATGAAAGCATAGCGCAGAATATTATCAGGGCTTATGACAAACATTCAAACACTGAAATTTACAGCTGGAGGTAAATGTGGCCTGAAACTTCAATCACACTTTTAAAAGTTGTGCGCTACAATAAAACTAATGCAAAATAACATAAAGTGCTTTTCTTATGGATATCTTCCTTGCCATGTAATGAATATAAGAATACCAATCACAGTTATTTGTGTATGAATAATGATGATTTTTTATTTCATTGACTGAACAGACTGTAATTTTCTTGCAATTTGAAAGTTCTAATTTCTTATTTCTTTGTTTGCTGCATCAGTTTTAGCGATTGTGATTTTTTTTCACTTGAATGCATTATTATTAGTTAACTCAAACAATTTTGTAGCTTTATTAATCCAAAAATGTAAAAATGAAAACTTTCCTTCCATAAGAAAACCAATGAGTCAGTCTAAAGGCAAAAAACCTAGGTTGCTCAATGATGAAAATGTTGTTTTGTCCATTGTCTGTCGTTAGCTTCTGTAGCGGCCATTTACAGCGTGGATGATCACAGAAATAATCAAATCTCTTGTTGTTGTTGCCACAATTTACAATAGGTGTTTTTTTTTGCGATGAAGTCACTCAGATGACTCAGTCAGTCATGTGGCTCCAGCAAAATAATGTTTAAAAAAAACAAACAAACACTGTAGTCATACCGAATTGTGCTAGCTGGGCACAAGAGTAAAAGGCCTAATCAACGGAATAATTCTGATTGATGGCAATGTCCACAAAACACTGTAGTCCACACCAGTGCTTAACAGCTCATTCCCAAGCTTACCAGTGGTGTCCCAGCTAACATTTGAGACTGATCTCAAAATAAATTACATCAATTTCAATGGTTTAATGCCTCCTTTTGCCAACACTTCAGCTCAAACTCGGTTTGAATTTTTCAGATCTTTAAATTTGTCCTTTTACAGACCATATACTGCATGGCCATACAGCCAAGTTCCCAGTTATGCTGCTCTTATTCATGTATTACTTTGGATTTGTTTGTTGTCAAACAAGAGAACATGTTAAAAAAGAAACTAACCTTATCCCTTGTGACTTCATTTTAACTGGAGCTATTTTCAAAGCTGCCAAATTATGTCAAAAGCAGAGGTTTAGGCCCACAGCTGTGCTGTGATTTTCTTTGCTGTTGTTGCAAGCAAAAATCATCCCCCTGTGGTAAAGCTAAACTGTCTGATCTACATCGTTGTCAGCTGCTTTGTGAGAGTGAACTGTATTGAACTACTCCCACTGGCAGCATCATTCTGCACTGAATCAGATAAGCCTCCATTCGGACATAAAATGACAGACTTGGAACAACGTGTGATAAGGGATTAACTTTACTAATACATATTTCTGGTCAACATTGTAGGTTGTTTCTGCTATTAACAGGTCTGAGGGACCGTAGTGGGACTACAGAATCTACAATTATGTCTTGCACAGGCTTTTTCTGGCTTTATAGGCACTAAAAAATATATATTTATATATATATTTTACTTACTGCTATTTGAAGGGGTGACATAAAGACATAAAGTGTCCCAATTTCTAAGGGTCTACTGATAGAGGTGAGTTAGGGAGTGTGATACCTACAGGAATGATTAGAGGATTGTGTTACAATTAAAAATGTCAACACAAAATGAAGAATATAGCTTATCTCATTCATTACCTAGAAGTGTGACTGATAAAAGAAGTTGTGGCTGTACTGACAAGGACTGTCAAATATTTCCTCTGCTGGTGATGCTCCTGTGTGTTTAAACCTAAGCTCATCTCGGCCGAAACTAACAAGTGGATTTTACATGAGGGGGGAAAATGGCCTCATTGCAAAGAGATTTCTTTGACTTTGCAGAATAATTTCCTCTGAGTTAGACATGTCACAGCTGCAGAGCTCCATGAGAGTTTCAAAAGTGCACCGGTTGTGATACATCCAGGTGAAAAGAAGCCGTGATGCGATGAGGCAGCTGCGACAGTTTGTCGTTTTACACTGGATGGGCTCGAGGCTGTATTTGGAAACACAGAGTCAGCGTTGGGACCACAAAAGGCCCCGTGAAGGTTCAGCTGTGGCTGTGATGAGTATTCAGCATTAGGGGGAAGTAATTAATCAGTCTTTGCTGGGAAGGTCAAACATGGAAATTGCTACAGGGTGATATACTTTAAATATACGCTGATCTTGACAGGTGCAAGAAATGTCCCAGAAAGCTAAAAAGTGACATAGTAATTAATAGAGGAATAAAAGAGCATTAAGAGCCCAGGCTGACTTAGCCATTGAATATTGACAGAAATTCTACTCAGAGCTTATGATGGACTCTGTTTTGTGATAAGAAACTGCATTTGTTCCCCATCCTCTATGTGAGGCTGCAATAACCAGGGGGGTTTTGGCCCCCGGCCACAACTAGCCAGTAACTGGCTTCAACCTTCAACTTACTGACTTGGAAAAAAATGCTATTATTTTTAAAAGCAGGACTATGAACCAAACTGCTATGATGATTTGTGCACTGGGTGTCACTACCACAATTCTGACATGTAAAATACAGTGCTCTTTGGCTAAGTGCAGGTTCCGACACAAGGACAGAGTATTCTGTTTTCCAAGGGAGATGGGCTGATTCCAGTGGTTATAGAAGGAGTTTGCAGCACATTTCGGTGCCAGGATGAGATCCATCATTGCAAAAAAAATGGAATAACTTGGAAGGAGGAACAGAGAATACGAATGAACTTTACCAGGTCAGAAGAAATCTTTTTTTTAGCCGGAGCAGAGAAGTTAGTGAGCCCTATAGGCTAACCCTACTCGGAGGGTGGGTTTTCGAAAACCTGTACGCTGAAGGCAGCAAAGATCATGCATCAGAGTATCTACCTTTTTGTGCTTTGAATTTTCATGGAGTCTGGTGTTTTCTATGATCAGTGTGTTTTTTATGCTTCTTTTCTGCCTTTTGAGACTCTTGGTTTTTATCCTAGCTCATCCATCTGGTTCTATGTTCTTATATTATTAAATTTCCCCTGTTTCTTTATTGTATAAACCCAGTTCATTAATACTCAGTTTCCATCTTGTTGTGATCATTAGATTTAGTCTCTTCAGCCGTGTGTTTATCCTCAGCTGCCACCTCTCGAGTCCACCTCCTCAGTTTTGAAGCTCCATATTTTCTCTTAGTCTTTGTCCTTCCTTCTGTCATGTAAATTTTCTTCTTCTTTGTGCTTATTTTGCTTTTGTAAACTCTTTGGAATTTTGGTTCAAAAGTTTTGTTTGTCTCTGCTTGACCACACTTTTCTTTGTCCAACTATTGTAAAAAAAAAATGGCTGTCGAGCTCACTTCCAGCCCCTCCATCAGCTTGAGCTGAATGAGGTCGCCCTCCTCGCCATACCCACCACACACTGTGACATCATGTGTTTGAAAAGGAACAGGCCTTCACAAATGTTACCCTCTCCTGAGACTGTGTGGCGGATAGGGTTTAAAATTGCTTGCAGGACATTTGTTGAATTTACAGTTGTGATTGATGGTAGTAAAGAAATTTCAGATTTTCTCCAGCTCAACTCGTTATATTCACTCCTGTCACTGAGGAGCTTCTTTAGGTTGGTGCCTGTGATGGACAGGATGGACTGGGCCGATGCTGTCAGCCTGGCTATAGATGGAGAACCATCCATGATGGCAGGGGGGGCAGATGTTACAGAGAAATTCAAAGAAATAACATAAGCTGCAAATGGAGGACAAATTTTTGGGATTTGTTAGTGTTTACTGTAGAGGACATTATGGATGCATTGTGAATTCATTATGGATGGATCACGTCATTAAAGAGGTTGGCTGGTGATTTAATCTTAGCCCCAGGACTTTGTGATCATCAGTTTGACAGTCTTCTAAAAGATAAAGACATCCCTCATGGCCTACCATTTCACACTAAAGTGAGGTGGTTAAAACAAGCAGCTGCGCTGACATGCTCCTTTGATTGGGAGGAGGAGACCTGACACTTTATGAGACACAGGCACGAGCCAGCTGTAGATCTTACTGACACAGAACGGTTGGAGAATCTCGTATTTATGGTGACTCTGACAGAATACTTGAATAATCTCAACAAAACTGTGTCGGGCTACAACAAAGTGGTTTCAGTTTACAGTCTTTCAAGCTGAAACATTACTATGTGGGAGATTTGTTGTAGATTGGCGACCCTGCTATTTTTTTTCCCTCTTATGAGCTGTGTGACTGGCAGGTGACATGCCCTCGTACCAGGAGAGAACTACAGGACTGCTGCTGAGTCTAAGCAGCGCTTTCATGTCTTTGATGAACCTGACACAGATTGAACTATTTTTCACTCCACATTCACAGTCAAAGTATCAGATCTGCCTGCGGACATCCAGCAGGGGATAACTAATGTGTCAGAGGATAGGTTCTAATTTGAAGGACATATCTAGCTCTTTGAGTGTCTAACTCACCGGCATCTCCCAAACTGACTTCCCTGATAGCAATGGTTTTGTGCACTTTTGCAACAAATTACTTTGTGAAAATGTTTTTGCTGACATTTTAGGTGAAATTGGCCCCAGCAGAGGATTTGAAAACAGATTTTTAGGATACCATCACTTCCATGTTAAACGTGTTTCTTTCTCATTAAGATACTTTAATTTCTAGATTGTTTATTGTTAAAAGGCTGGTCAACTGAATGTAAATGTTGGACAATTCGCTTTTATAATGTTTATGTTTTTTGTCATGAGTGATTATGTCAAACTTTCTGTGATCCGGCCCTCTTTAGAACTATAGAATATAATAATTGCATGCTTTTAAAACTCTATTGTCTAGTTTTCTAAATCAACTATATAAACTTCATGTTATAAAACATAACGAGAAAAAAAGAAGAAAGAAAGAAAGAGATTATGGAACGACTCTCTCTATAAATTTGTTTTGTCGAAACTACTTAATTTAGCTAAGCTTTTCCATAAGTTCCATATGTAAGATGTGTGAAAGCACTCATTCATTGGTTTTTGCTATTTTCATTCTGCAATGTTTAATTATTTATTTTTTTCCCGCATTGTCAAGTTCATGCCATTCTTAACTTTTTTACACTGACCTGAAAGTCTTCTTGTTTGCTACTTTTTTTTCCATTTCCTGAACTGCTCGCGGGGGAACTGGAGCAGTCAGTGGGCGAGGGGCAGGGTACACACTGAACGGTCAGCCAGTCCATCGCAGGGCCACACATACAGACACACAAAGACAAACAACTCACTCCTAAGAGCAATTTGGTATGTCCAATCTACCTAACATGCAGGTTTTTGGATGCTGGGCAGAAGCCAAAGAACCAGAGAAGCCACAGACACAGGGAGAACATACAAACTCCTCACTGAAAGGTCCTGGTTCCCCTTAAGATTTGAACCCAGAACCCTCTTGCCGTGAGGCGATGGTTAGAAGTTTCTGCCATTTCTCCACTAATCAATCACCAGTGTCTAGACTCCTATCTCCTCCTTTCAGATAAGTCACTGATCCATCTGCTTTTCCCAAACAAAAATACTTACAATTCATCCGTAGCACATCAAAATATTTTATTCCACACAAACAAATTAAAGGTTTTCGATATCCTCCAAAGAGCTATTAAAGTACATATTTCTGATGGTAGATTCCAACCATCCAACCCTGTGTGGGAAATGAGTGTGCATTATGTGTCTTGTGTATGTCAGGGAAACTTCACAACTCCAAAGCTAGAGGTGAAGTGGCAGATATTTAATATCTAGGATAATGTGAAGGTACACTCCCGCACACATGCGGCTTCGGTAACAGACACAAGATAGATTACTTTTCCATGTCAAGGCAATGAATGATAAGCTGCCAAAAAGGCAGTGATTCCCTGCCGAGGCTCATATCTCGCTTCAAGGCACAAGCATAACAGAAACATTACAGGAAAAATGTCGAGCCAAAAAAGAAAGTGGTGGCACTGAAGAAAATAATATGAAATTGGAATGAAAACAATCATGTTTTCAAATGCTCCCAGAAAAACATTGAGTACGAATAGGTAAGTGCTGGTGCTCGCAATGGGTATTTGAAAATTCAGTGAGCAATAGAAAGGCAGAACAGGGACATGTTTTAAAAAGAAGCAGATTTTCTTGTGCAGGGATGATCCCCATTCGGGTCCTCATATCGAGTTAGAGGTTCGCTTGCAGCTCAGCTCCACAACATGGACAAGCAAAATAAAGGAAGTTACACTACAGTGTACTGACTCACTTCCCTGAAAGAAAAGATTTGCAATAATGAAATAAAATTAATAAAAAATAAAAGGTCAGATGACTTTTAGAAATAAACATTTCATAGTACTGACTTACAGTGTGAGAGATTTTAACAAATACAGGAAAAATCCACCCATTTTACTGTACTGTAGCTGCTTCCAGTGATTTCCAAAAAGAAGTGAGGTTCTCTGATTCATCTGTGGATAGAAAAGCTTAATCTTCTCTCGGGAATACTGAACTGCCATGTAGAAAGATATTATTAACAGGGACGGACAGACAAATGATGTCATGTCAGCTCTAAGTTGAGTTGTCTAACAACTCTCCTGCCTCTGTAATATGTGTTGATTTTCTAAACAGGAACACAAAAACTTAAAGTAAACGTATTACTTCCATGTTTGTGAGAAAGAGAATTCAGTCCTAATCACATTCTTTTCTATATTGTTCTGAACCTACATGCCAGTAGCTAAAATGTGAGCAAGAGCTGATTTGCTTTGTAGTAATTCAAATTCAAATCACTCAAAAGGGCATCAATGTGTTTTTGTTTAACTGCGTTTATGTTGGCAAAAGTTTACTACTACATAGTCTAATGGTGTTGTGCCAGAAACCAAAGTTATGACATATGTCAGCCATCTGTAAAAAATCCACAAACACACATGGTTTAAGGTGCACAATCTCCTTTAGGGTTAATTCGAATCTATATGACATTGTGTATCACTTATTCTCCACAGGTCAGTCGTTTTATCCGTTGAGCAGGTTTACTGTGGAATTCTGGGTATTAAACATATTTCAGAAGAAATCTTCAATCACATTATAGCGTTAGTATTTAATGTTCTTCCAACATATGTGGTGCAAAACTCAGCAACAGCGTACATATAGTGCTACAGGGCGGATCAAATGTAGTCCCTTTGCACGGGGCTACGAGCTTCCGCTGCTGTTGTAGCGTTTTTCAGCAACATATGCGAACAAGTTAGATTCATTTGAATTGGAAGGAGTTGTTAGAAATGAGCAACCCACACTGCAGCTCACTATAAAGCAGAGCTGCATTTCCTACCGGCAGCATGCCTCTCACTACCTGCTACTGCAGGCTGCTCATGGCACATGTATTCTGTCAACACCAAGAGAGAGAGAGAGAGAGAGAGAGAGGGCTTGGAATTGTTACTTGGTTTGTTGTGGATAACAAGGCAACAAAGACCAGCTGAGAAGAGTGGAGGGGAAGTTGTCTTTTGTAGCCACAGCAGCAGATGAGATTCTTCCTTTCCTTCTGTAGAGCATCTGCTGCTTGATCACGGCCATGACTGTGCATATAAACTACATTTCTGAGTCTTCTACATGGAACCACAGCCAAACTCTAGAAAAGAGACTCCAGAGGACAGGCTGTGACCGCTGGAAGGCACCGACTGTAAGTTCCAGTAACTTTATGCTCATAAAGGGATTTTGTGGTGTGTTTCACAAACACTTTCTAAATTTACTGAAGCTTTCTGCATCAGATCTCAATGTTCTTTATGGTGCTTTCGTGGACACCTCAATAATCTAGAAATGTACTCTAAATACCACACCTGTCATTTTCGAGTAATAATTTTCATTCCTTTATTTCTATCATTTCTATATAGTTCCTCATTTACGCCTTTTACTTACGCCTTTGAAAAATTATACTTCTTATTGCAGTAAAGTACATTAAAGTAACGTTTTTGTCCACCATTTGTGCACAAATTTTTGTTGTCATTCTTGTCCATATTACCCAAAATTACTATCTATCATCTTTTAGAAAAAATATCAAAACAAACATGAATAAAATGTTTCTAAACAGGCAAAAAAATTATTCTTAAAAAGACATTACACCCGTGTTGAATTAAGTGAAAAATACACACAAAAACTAATACATAGATGCCTGGCCAGCCGAAGAGAAATTGAGAATAACGAGGCATATTTCCCATCATTAGTTAATGTCAACTCCATGGCTCCCACCATAGTGCAAAACAACAATCACCACCGGTATATGCTCCAGGCCTTAATATTCAACAAACCTTGGATAAAAATCCTGAAAGCTTGCAGGTTGGATGATTGTCCACAAGCTTTAACATTTATCATCAGTATTTAGCAAGCAACACTTGAAATGCGGTCATATTTCAAAAGGTAATATTTAGAAATTTCTCAATAATGTCTTACTCTTAAATTTGCTTTTTGTCTTGCTTTTACACAGATAGCAAGGGAAAAAAAATATATTTTTCAATGAGTTTTGATTGAGACTTCACCTTGGTGAGCTCCAACTATTTCTGTATTCATCTCACAATCAGCGTTCATCACATAAGCAACACAACGATAAATGAATAAAAACATTAAAACTGTTGATGAGACATTATTAGCGGTGCGCTAAAAGTCGGATAAAAGTTCCATATATGTGTGGATTTGTTAAAGATAAGTTCAGTCTTGGGTTCTACAGTTTCTTAGCTCATATTCTTCTGTTTAGTTGCAAGTACTGGTGTAAATACAGAATGTTCCTGTTGAGGCTCAGCTGACTGTGCAGGCTTTGTCCTGTTTTGGCTTATCTGTGAAAAATACATCCTATTCAACTTATTTCTGCTATAGAATTTCACACAGAGGAATATCACGTCTGCATCTGTGTGTATTTATATTCAGCAAGCTGGTGTCAAAGACTTTGTTGCATGACAACATCTAACAAAGTTCCACCACTTTGACAATAAACCACAGCTATGCTGAAGCACTGGCTCTGACGAGTTAGCTTTTTAAGTAGTATACTTTATTTTACACATGTACTTTCAATAAATCCTCATGGCTGAAAAGGTGCCATGGGTATAGTCCAAACAATCCCCCCAGAAATATGCTGCTTTTTGTATTTCAATACAATGTGAGTTGAACCAGATAATGAGTTGGTATTTTGCTTTCAGGCAATCGTTTTCATCTTGAAGTCTTGCCTTAGTGCATGAACTCTTTAATACAAAAATGTGCAATAAATCATACAAAAGCAAAGCCATTATTCAATTAAAAAAGAAGATGCTTTGATCAATCTGAAACGAGATTGTAAAACAATCACAAAACACAAACTTTTGGCCTACTCCAAATCAAGGATATAATGCTGTTAACATCCAGACATTTGCAAATAGGCTGTATCCGTTCCATGTTTCCCCTTTGCTCCTAAGGATTCTCCTTTATGCCGAAATAAATGTTGCTACTTTGTTCTGTGTGCAGATTATTTTTTAAAGCACTTTTATAGTAGTGTAAACACATAAATGCATACCTGTACCTTTTTAAATTCTAAGTAACAGCAGTCAGGCTTCACCTTATCCTATTCCCCTGGCAGAGCTTATTTTACCAGGTTTTTCACCTTGTCTGTTTTGCTGTCTTTAGTGTCCCAGTCACATCTGGGCCCCTCTGCTTGACTCGTTTTGATATTTTTTCTTCCAGATTAAGAAATATGGTTGCTTCTGTATGTGTTTTGATAGATGCACAGATCATGTGTTGGAGCATATTTGTCTGAGTGTTTATTTGTTCTCATATTTATATATATGTATACTGTGTGTGCGTGTGTGTGACAATGACATTCTGTTTATTGTTTTTGTAACACATACTGGTTATACATTCACTGCATAACAGTTATTTTTCTCCATTTTCTCCTCTTCTCTCAATTGTTTGCTGATGGCCTCTCTATTTGCTTCACAGTTATTTCAGGCTTTTAATTAACCAGCAGAGTGACCCAGAACAGAAAATAGTTTGTGCCCACTCACACCCATATGCTTTTAACAATCCCACTCTTTCAAATGTTAAAATAGACTTTATCTAATCAATTGAAACAATGCTTTTAAAAGCAACTCTCATCCAGATGGTCAAATTAATAGGTTGAGCTATCCAAGACTTTTTAAATACAGCATAATAGTTTAAGGTGAATTTCATTTCAAACCTTGTCCTCCATTTACTGTACAAGTGGTTAAAGCAGACTGACATATATCAGAGATGAATGTATTATTCAGCCAGTCTTTCAGTCTTTAGTCCTGGAATGTGTATACCTCTTTTATCCTATGGGACATGTACATACACACTTTCATATTGATGAAAGCTGCACTGAAACAAACAAATGTTGTCTTTCAGTGTTGTGTCTTTAAGAATTGTAAATATGGGCATTATTATTCTCACTGTTCAGCGCATAAAGAATGTGATTCATTGTTTCCTGTGAGAGTATTTGACCGCTGGCCAAAAAGAAAGCTTCCCATCCTTTAAGCATGAAAGGAGATTTGTTAATCACTGCTGCCTATGATTCAATTGATAAGAAGCACTTTTCCTTGCAAAGCTAATGCAGCTCAGTTAAAATAATGAAATGACAATATTATGGTAAAATGAGAAAAGCTACAAATTATCAAGGCAAATAAACAGCAACCCTTATTCAATATTGTTTGGTCCTTTTTATATGGATTACCATTTATAGGAGGTCGAAAAAATATCTCTTCAAAGAAATGTCTTGTGGTGCTTGTGACCACATTTAGTTAAAAAGAAAGTATGTGAAAGTCATATGTGGAACCGTCTCGACAGTAGGTGCCTAAACTGAGTATTGGTTAACTTGCTGGAGGCACTGACAATGAACTGAATGGGCCTGACAATATCCTCGACAGGTGAGTCAGGGCTCAGAAATGTTGATTTTGGCATTATTTTCTTCATCATCCTAAAAGCTAATACATCTATGAAACCCTTGTGTGTTTCAGAAGGTTGTTTGGACAACCCCTCCAACCTTATAGGGGTTTATTCAGATTTATCTGTTTATTCAGACATAAAGTCAAGCATAGTAATCCTCCAAGGCAAACAGCTTTGTGTAAGGTATTCAGGTGTTGGTAGTTTTAAAATCCTAAGAGAATGCAGGAAATCTCAGTGATTCAGACTGTGCAGTCGCACAATGACAGGGTGGATGGATGACATGGTGCTGTCTGCTTAGCAGAGAGAAATAAAAACAACTAAAAACAAGATGACAGGTGAAGACCACATGAAGTGTGGATGTAGGCTAACGGTATAATACTCGGGCTGCACAAATGTCCCTTCATGGTAATGTCAACAGGCTGGTATAATTTTCGTGCCATTCTCAGATTTGCTCTGGTTTGCCAGAGCTGTCATGAAGCTGTCAGTGCTAACTACGGTATCTAGAGTAATTCCTGTTGCCACGTTTCTGTCAAACATTATGTTCCACTCATAAAGGTTTCCACAAATCTCTTAGCAGAGCCATTAAGTTGTTGTCACAATGTCACCGTGTGGACAACAGCGAAAGAGGAGTTTCAGCTTACCAAAAGTCTCTTTTCAGATCATCCCCGTTACCCTTTCAGTCTCTTCCTCCTGTGCCTCTCTGATTATCACTCCGTTTTTTGCAAGGATGTCAGTTGTTACGGTCACCAAGCAACAGCGGTGCAGTTAAATCAAACTAGTAATAACATGGTTGGAAAGAAATGGGGCAGAAGTCTCACAACCAACATGTCCGTAGGAGGCGCAGCTCAATACCGTCACCAGCAATAATCCAAAGAAAGCATGATGAACATAAAAGGCTGGAAGAAAAGGGAAAAAATTAGAGAGGCAACTGTGAAAGTGGTGGAAATTCAGCTGCCGATGAGCTTCATCACACTTTTAACAAATGGGATTTTCCGTTGTGTCCAGGAGATCTCGGCCTCTTTGACAGTATAATCTAATCATTTGTGTTACTGTCTCACTGACTGGTGTGTGCTGTGTTTCCTTCCCGCTGTCGCTGTCTTGCGGTCAGAAATGATGATGGCATGAGGTGTAAATTAGAAAAAGGTTGCTGGTACAGGTGAACAGATCCAGATAAATTGATTAGCCCCAAATGGCATTTTTCAAAACAATACATGAGAAATATTCAAACTTAGCATAGATGCCGCATTGGGCTATACTATACCAACAGACATGCAGACCATGTGTACCTCTGCTTAAGGGCTGGAGCATTTTGAGCAACTTATTTTTATCTATGCATTCATCAATTTATAATTCCTCTAAATGTCAGCATGGGTTTGGTAGTGTTGAGCTCTTGGAGAGTTGTGTGTAATTCTGATAAGGTCTTTGAGGTCGGTGGTGATCAGGTGAGTTACTCTATTATTACTGCCACAATAATGAGTCATCATCTCATTTACAGGGAGCAAAATTTTATACAAAGCAGTTTCTTCCTTATGAGAAAAGTGTTTTTCTTGTTTTTGAAAGCTAAGATTTAAAGGTTTTTACTTCAAAATTGTCCTAAAGCTTATGCAACTTTTTCTTTTTTTCATGTAACAGGGACCTTTGACCCGAGTGTCACGCAATGCTGGGAGCTTTATATGGAGTTCTCTGCTTAAGCCTATAAACGGATTAAAAGATGACTGAGTGAAACTCCAAATGATTTAGCGAGTGAGCCATCGTTTCACAAGATAAAAATATTTCTTAAGAGTATAGTAGCAGTAAATTGAAGTGCACATTCATGCACATGTCAGCTACCGATACAGCCAAACTCTTGAGAAGTGAACCAGCAAATCCACAGAGCAGGTTTTTTCGTCACTTCTTTCCTAGATCTTTTGGAGTGTGATGACATAAAAACTGGCCTACATCCTTGTCCTGTTTATTTGTGTGTCACAGTGACATTGTCCCCTGAAGAGCCAGGAAACTTTGTGTTTTAGACAGAATTTGTGCAGATTTTAGATATCGGCTTTTCTTCCATTGTACAAAACCTTTAGAGCACATCTATATTCCCTTCTTACTGTAAAAAGGCTGACATCAGACTTATTTCTCACTTGCTGAAGAAGATAGAGAGCGACCTGAATCAAAATATTTCAACTGATGTTTGATTCATATTTACTTTGTCCGTAGACACAGGGATCCAATCATTGATTCAGTCTTTCAAACTCGATTTGTGTCACCTTAGTATGTGGGCCCAGATTGGTTATGTATCTCAGGCAGCATGAGTGAGGAGGACACTGGTGCTGAATTCCAAGCAGCTTTTTGCTCATACTTATGGTCCGAATGTCGCCGTCCTTTACTTGAAGCTGCGTCCATCAATACCAGCAATTGCAGCTAAAACAAGTAAATCAATACGTCCTGCTTTTCCTGTTCTTCTTAACTTTTACTATTTATCCAGACAAACGTTTGCGCCCCCCTTGTGGCAAATGCCATCCAAAAGTTTTGCCTGAAAAGAGTCACCACAGAATAGTTTGTTAGACACATAAAGGTGGCAAACATGCGTGCCATTCCAGTCGGAGGTCAGATTTACATGAAAATCTGATACAGGAGACTTCTGGTTGTCACTGTGAACCACAAAATATGATGTACTTGAAATGACATTGTGGTGAATTATGCTAATGTTTCCTAAGATTCTTCCTTTTTTTTCTATTCAACTCCATGAGCTTCATGCACATTTTTTAGGCTGAGGGATTGCTGCATTTACTGGACGGACTGCAGTTAAAAAAGTGTTTCTGGAGCAAAGACACTGAAGACATCTTCACTTGAACATCTTTGCCTCTGCAAAGCCTTAACTTAATCTAATAAGTGGCACACTCCTCCATGAAGCAACATGCCATTCAAATTCTAAAGTGAAATGTTCTTAATCCCATCTAAATTAATTCTGTTGCACGTTACTTTCCTCTATATGCAGAGAAAAGTAAAGAACGGGTTTTGCAGGCTGCTCTAAACGTTTACACTGAAATAACATTGTTAGAAGGATATTGTTATGTTAATTGTAGATTAACTGTTACTAAGTACAAGCATCATTTAAGAGCACATTGCATTTCATCAATGCTACATTTGTTCTCAAGTAACTGTGTTTTTTTACCCTTCCCAACACATTTCCACTGGCTTCAAACTAAGGCTACTTCCTTTGCCCAGCTTGGCAGGTTGGAGAATCACATGAGCTCCCTGACCTTGCGGTCTCACAGAGTGGTCTTCCTTCTACACAGACTCTCCAGCTGCTGAGGACTATGAATGTTGGAATTACCCTCCAGATGGGAGGGTAAAAAGTAGACCCTGCAGATTACAGAAAGCTGTGTTTTGGGGGCAGCAGGAGGTAAACATCAGCCTATTTTCCTGTTTGCTAAACTAATAGCTCCGAGGATCAACAGCCTATGTTTGAAACCTGCTGATTGCAGCAGGACTGCAGGCCCTTTTTCAACTCTCCATTTTTTTCCCTCCCTTGATTACTCATGACTTGAGCTTTCAGAAGTTTTCAGCATTATACTTGTGAATGGAAAAGAAATACTTTGTTCACAAATAAAAATTGGGGATATGACTACTGGAACTAAATATGAACACAATTAACATTTCCTCATGGCTGCTGGGAAAGAGTGGGCGCTTATCCAAGGCATTTTATGAAACTTTGCCTTCTGCTGGAGATTGAACCTTTGATAAAACACCAGCAACCAACGGACTATACACGCAATGCAATTTGGCCTTGGAATCGAACATGAATGGAAGCCTTAGGATTGGATTAAGAGAGAGCAATATCTCCCTGAATAATTATGTGTGAAAGCACCGAAAGGATATAATAAAAGAAAGGATAATAAAATTAGTGCTTCAATGTAATACAATTTCCTGAGGCCCACTGTCGAGTGGAATTAAGAGTTTGTTGAGCATGTTAGTAACAGCTCATTTTCAAGCAAGTGGAAACTCAATGGTTCCACTGTTTCAATTCAGAGACACTTTGAGGAAATTGAAGCCCCTCATATGGTCACTTAAATTCCACTTTCACAGCTTGCTTAATTTTGTTCCCAACCAGACAGATCTGGTCCACACCTAAAAAGTGATCTTGTGGTATAATCAATCTTTCACCAGCAAAACGCTGTTTCGCTTATGCTAGAAAGTGGACTGAATCAATCTCCATGAGTCAAGGAGCTCAGAAGACATCCAAAGATGAAGCCTCCCCTCCCCGGGCCCACTCACAACATCCCGTCCTACCTTTGCCCAAATGCTCGCCTTGCCTCTAAATCAAACACTGAGACCTTTTATTAATAGCACGTCAGCAGTGTTAACATTTATTTCATGTGTATTCATCTGAACAGATATTATAAATGGCCTGCTGCTTGTGGACCTGCCTTTGAAAAATTAGCCTTGTTTCATTTCTCCTCTGCTCATGAATCTCAATGGCTAGCTGGATATATGGCTTTACTGCAGATACTGTCTTTCATTTTCTGGTAAAAATGAAACACTCCTTTACATTTCATGCTGAAAAACATTACAGCATGAGTTAGTTTATGAAAATCTGGAGGAATATCATGGGACATAGTGGACTGCTTCCAGAGAAAAAGTAAAATAGCTGAATTTCAGTTTTTAATGATATTATATATATAAGAAAACTCCAAAGTGCATGAATTAATAGGAAATAATTTGTGAATGCAAAATGTTCCCCAGAATTGGTACTTTCAGAGAGAGACCTGGTGTGCTGACACAAATTGATTACTGTTACTCAAGGAAACAAGAGCATGGAAACAAGAGCAAGAAAACAATAGCAAGGAAACAATCTATTTCTTCCTGTGAACTGATAGCAGTGGAGGACAGCAGAGCAAGAGAAAGAGGGACACAGACAGAAATAATCGGGTGGGAAATTAGAAGTGAGGACAAAGGATAATCGGCAAAGTGGCACCGTGAGACACAAACACCAAAGTGTTTTGCATCTTAGATCTTTTCTGTGACAGTGACGTACCCAGTTTCAATCATAAAAAGAAGCTCCAACATTTTTTGCTGATAAAACTGCGTCCATCAAAACTTAATACAACGCATCAGCTTTGGGACACTGCCTTTTATCTCTACTTTCTTAATCGTTTTTAATGGGTTTTTATTTCATTTTTATCAAACACAGATTTCATTCAGCACCAACTTGCACAGTTGGACACTTTTTGAAGTCTGACACAAATATGCCTCTTTCATATTCAAAATGGTATAGCATATAATGACATAATCAGAATAATATAGAAGTTAGGTCAGTATATTAGACAAAGTTAATTATTTGAATCATGACAATTCAAAATTAAGAGGCAAAGTGAATAATCAGGGGTAAGGATACTTATTTAAATAGATACAGTTAAAGTTGAAGCATTAGGGAAATATTAGTTTACTTAACCTTCTGTGTACTTTATTATTCATTTGCTATTCTGTTTTAGTTGCATTACAAGCATCTTGATTTATTCATTATGACATTTAGAGATTTGTATTCATTTATGATTATGGTTGTTTTAGGCCTCAATGATTCCCAGCGCGAGTTCATATCTCAACGTTTGACATCATAGTGGTTAACTTCCATCTATTGTTCTTAGAAACAATTAGGACAAACACAAACCATTTTGAATGAATATGTCCACACAGCAGTAGAGTAAAGCAAAAAACTAAACACATTTCCCAATTAGAATTAATTAGACTCTGGGCCTGAGACGGCAAATATGGGACTCTTTGGGAATTAAAAATTCAACACAGTCTGGGCTTGAAATTGAAAATATCTGCAGTTTCCAAGGTTCATAGGAAAATTATTAGTTTTTGGTTGCAATTAAATGTGTCTTACTCACTTTAAAGATGAACAATTCATATACATGTGATGAAACCTATAACATGTCATTTGATTTGTCACTATTACGCCCTCTCTCACTTGCAGTTTTGTCTGTGAGTCTCCCCTTTTCACTCAGGTGTCGTTTGTGCCAGACAATCAGCCATCCAGTGATGTCTTGACCCCAAATGTTCGAGCTTCGTCCAAGATTAAGATATCTGTCATCCTCATGGATATGCAGCCTCTTGTCTCATTTCTCTCCATCCTTTGTGTACATATTGTCCATGTTCCTTTGTCCATCTGTGCGGTGGCTTTCCTACTGTGTGTTTTGCTTCACCACTTATGTGCAAAAGTGTATCTGAGTGTGCTTGATCTTCGCTTTATAGGTCTGTGGCCTTTTTATCCTGTCTTCATAAAGAGGTCTATTCCTATCTTTTTGCAGTGCTTTAAAGCCTGTAAAAAAAACACTGAAAACTACCGTGATCTAAAAACTGAGATAGATAGATAGATAGATAGATAGATAGATAGATAGATAGATAGATAGATAGATAGATAGATAGATAGATAGATAGATAGATAGATAGATAGATAGATAGATAGATAGATAGATAGATAGATAGATAGATAGATAGATAGATAGATAGATAGATAGATAGATA
>JABUIW010000012.1:5684368-5701119 GCA_013363375.1 Menidia beryllina | reverse complement strand
GATAGATAGATAGATAGATAGATAGATAGATAGATAGATAGATAGATGTGGTTTAGCATTAGTTTTAACTCTCTACCTCTTCCATAAAGCAACATCTCAAGCAGTGCTTACAAATATTTGTCTCATAATTTCTCAAAGGAAATGAAAGAAAGAATAGCTGATTCTTTCCACTGCTTTTCTTCAGTGGGGACTTTGACTTAATCTTACAGCAATAAGGATAGAACGAAACTTTACGCTCTATACTTTCTACGAATGACAGCACAGGTAAAGCCGCAGAAGCCATACATTTGTCCTTTAGAACATGACATGGTAGCCTTACTAATGAGTCATTTAACATCACTGTGAAGGGAACAGCGGTTAAAAGAAAGGCCCCTTGTGGATTTGGTAAGAGCATGTCAAGACAGGAAGGGACAGCAATACTTCACAATGACAGGTGGAAGAATGAATAATGAAAGAATCTGCAGATCTTTCAGTATAAGGCTAATCTCTCAACTCTCTCTCTGGAAGGGTTGCAGTGCCTGCACACCATGGCACACACTCATAGCAAAGCTCTGTCTAGTGGGACTTAAATGTGAATGAATTCTTTCCACTTGCTCAGAGGGTTATGAGGTAGAGAACTGGTAATAATGGCCAGATCTAAATAGCCATTTAAATTAAAAACTTGGCAGCATGCTCAGCAACTGTAGTATTTAATTATTTGTTTTTTTTTTCAGATTGTTCTTTTCCATGAAAAATGTTGGCAAGAACTGTGATCAATTATTCTTAACTCAACATCGTATAATGTACATCACATAGTGTTTTCTATTCATCCTTCAATCCACTTTCTGTACTGCTTCTTTCTAACGGGGTCATGGGGCACTGGAATCTATCCCAGTATTCAGTGGTCAAGAGGTGGGATACAGTTCATTGCAGGGCTGTTGTCTATTCCACTAAATAAAATCAGAAACCTGATGCTGAACACCTATGTTTCCAACAACTAAAAGGCATTTTCTCCAAATGTGTCTGCAAGTTTGTTTGTCTGTTTTTTCCATATTAAACATCAAGCTGAGATCTAAATGAAATGTTCTCCTACACAACTACATACTCCTTTGTTACAGAATATTTTTTTCTGGATGTCTCCAACACTGTTAATAGAGAGAATAAAGTCTTTATTGCCAAAAACTAAAACACAGGTTTCATTACTGTATCAAAATTGAGCTTATACCTGATATGACCTTATATCTTGTGTGACAGCTTCACTACCACTTGTGAATGGCTCTAAATATTTTTTTATAAAAAACATAGATAAAATAATCTTTAAAAAATATCCTCTTAGTCAGTTTGATTCACACTTGCGGTGCTGCAGTGCTTTAGAGGTAGACACCAAAATGATTCATTGGGTTATTCTGTTTTTAGCAGTGCTACACTTGTCCTCTGAGCTTTGATGAATGTCGGCCAGTTAACTCTTTAGTAATTCTGCTAATATCACTGATAGAGTGGTCAACCAAAAGAAAAAAATATTGCAGAAAAACAGCATAAACAACCTGAACCTGGTATGACGGACAGAAGAAAATCCATGAGTTTTTTTAATTGCAAATCAATCTTTTTCTAACCATGCAGGGAGTGTGAATGCCATCGTTCTTGAATGTAGTGTAGCTTTTTGTCACGTTAAGTTTTTCTCCAAAGTTTTGTTATGATTTATGTTTTAATATAACAAAACCAACCACCCAGAGGAAACTCAAACTTCCACACAAGATTAAATAAACAGATTACATGGGGACAATCTCATAATAACTTCTGTTAAAACAGTGATTATCATAGCTAATTTTCAGAAGTTAACACTGAACACGTTGGTTGCAAACTGAAATTTTGCTTGAATAAATTCGGTCAAAAAGGACCTCTGGCTTAATTGCCTGCAAAACCACTCATGGTCTATTCATTAGCTTCAAGACTTTGTTTTGTTTGCATGGATCACTTGTCTTCTTCACTTATTACATTCAACACCAAAGTGGAGAAAATCAGTTAACCATGAATAATAATCCACACAATAATAATCCACACATTTCTGCATTTTCCAAACTATCAGTAACGCATGTGTTGCCCTCTTTTGTAAAATAACAAGAAAGAAAGAAAGAAACAGAGAGAGAGAAAGAAACAAAGAAAAACAGACAGACAGACACTAGGTAGGAGAATGGACTTTTAGTAGAGAAACTGATAGTCCAACTTATAAATTGTTCATCAGTGATGCTGAGGAACACAGTGTGCTTGTTCCCATCCAGAGAGAGCAGCTCCTCCCATTTGATTAAAAAATAGAGGCTCTTATCGATAGCAGTTGTGAAAGTTGACTCTATTCTTTACTCAAAAATAACCTTTGTTCTTGGAGCATATCATTGGTGACCCAGCCCAGAGAGCATGAAGCACAAGCTTTATTTAGCAGAAGAGGCAATTTTACAGAAAATGCAACCATTTATATTTGGGCGAGTGAGTGGAACTTATGGGGTTGTAAAGCAAGTATTCATCAAAAAACAACCGTTCTTTTAGATTGCTTCTAAGTGCTCGGTGGAGAACAAACCTTAGCAAAAGCATATCGACAAAAATGGCAAAAGACATTACGAGTTTTAATTAGAAACTAGAAAGACTTCAAACAAACTTCAAAAGTACAACTTTGGATTGCGTGCCAAGGTGTGTAGAGAGAAGTTTTCTGCGGTTATTAATGGGTTTATGGAAACACAAAACATTGCTGCCATCTGCACACACAAGTAGTCTGTGCAAAGACTTATGGGCCAATTACTGACTTTCTCAACCACAACACTCCTACATGATGAAATGTAAATTGGATGCCTCTGGATTTTTCCCCCTTGAAATGTAAATAGTTTAATTTGATAGTGTGCTTTTGCTTTTTAATGGATTATCAAATGCCCACTGATAAGCGCTGAATTTCAGCTAAATGCTTAATATAAAGCTTACATGAAGTCTTTTTAGTTACCTGTCAGGTCCCCAGAGTATTCCCTTACATTTGTCTGTACATGTAAAGACAAATAGACAGACGTGAGGAGACAGCAGTGTCACAGCAAAACCAAAACCAGCACTGGAAAGCTTCTGTGCTGCTTTTCTGTTTTGTTTACTTGAGCTTAACCAAGAGATTCTGCAAACAGCTGCAGTCATTGCAGCATGGCAGCCCCAAGCACTCCTCCCTGCCTGACATCCATAGGAAAAAGAAGAAAAAAATCTTAAACAGACGAGGGTAGAAAGGGTGAAGACAGGGGATGAAGCTGGGTAGAGAGAAACAGCAAGAGAGATTTCTAACAGGATGAGATGAGGAATGCAGTCACTAGGGCTGGTCAAGCAGAGAGATTTCTGGGAAGGTCTCGTAAGGCTCTGCAGAGACCAGACAGCACTAACATTGTGGAACAAATACAGTATAGGCATATTCCCAAATAAATGAGTCTGACTGCGGTGAAACTTTAGGTAAGCGGTTCTGAAAAATGTCTTAATTATAAACTATGTACTCTAATTCCACTAATTATTAAGCATAATAATTCAAGAAACTATTGAAAACGTCGTACAATCACATCAAATCACCAAAAAAAACCTTTAAACCAGCCAGGTTAATAGATCAAGATAAGAGATTAAGATGAGTGTGATTGTATGTGCGAGAGATAGAGATTATTAAAGTTTTAGTTACAAGCTTTTTTAATGGCTTTTCTGTTGACTTATCAAGTCACTTTTTTTGTGTGTGTAAGTTGAGATATTTGTACAAAGAAAAAAGGGGCACTTAGAATATCAGCTGAACCCCAACCCTGTCATTGTGGCTTTAAAATTTGGCGAAATCTGACTACTTGTGCTCACATGGCAATATGTCTGCTGGTAAAACAGCAAAAAGAGGACTGAGATGGATAGATTTTGAACTGAGCAGATGGATCTTGTAATAATACAATCCTAACGTTGATTAGAACCTGCTTAATAATTGATACATTTTACCAATGCCATATTCATAACATATGCAATCATTAAATTGACCAAGAACTGGATGATTATGTGCTAATGGCATCGACTGCGAAATCTTTTATATGCCTGGCGAGTGTCGTGATATCCATTCTGTATTGAGGTGATATCACGGCGCTGCAGGCTCATCTCAACAAACAAAAGTGATCCTCTAAGCATAATTCACCAAATAGAAAGATGAGAAATGAATAGTAGAGTCTGTCCCACCTATCTCTGCTGGAATGAATCGGCATAGTGCTGTGATGCCCCTCTTTTCAGATTGTTCCATAGTATCCTCCACAGTTAGATTCAACTATATAACACAGGGTTCATCTCAATATGGTTTCATCCTGCCTAAAGACAAAATTCCAAATTTGCCTTTGTCAAACCAGTCTTTCCACTCATTGGAGCAACTGAGCTACTCAGTGGATGCCATGTGGGTCATGATGTATGAGCTCACATTGTCGATTATCAAATATCTAAAGTATCATTAAACTATATATAGGTAAAATGGCATTGGAAAGTGCAGATTAATGCAGCTACCAGCCCAAGCCAAAGAAGAAAAATGTCATAAGGAGCTTGAAAGATGATATACCTCATGAATATTTTCTTGGGTGGAGTGAAAAACTACATTTCCATTACCAAACAGTCTATGAAGACAATTCAGCTATAATCATGACTGATAAAGAAAGGATTGCTTTGCTGTCTCAGAGAAAGTAATTACGTTACTATTCAGTTATTGCCTTGTATGAATTTGAAATATTTTTTATAAAGCACTGAGATGGAAGAATTTGCTGCGAGGAATTTAAAGATGTGACAATAAAGACTGGCCGAGGAGGGGACTGTCAACATATCACTTATCTTCAAAGCCTGCTCACTGCCTCATTGGGATTTTACATCTTATCCAAGACCCATTTGGTTGCAAATGCAGCCTGGTCTCAAAGTGAATTGCTGATTCTCTGTAAACTTTTGACAAGGCCTATTACACAGATGGATAGCTGTTCTCGCAAGGGAAGCCAGGGCCATGCCAATGAGTTGTGGTTCCTGTCAAGTGTCCCTCACCCACAAAACCCTGTTAAAACACTTCAGGCAATTCATATCTGATTAGATACCCACTTTCCTTCAGGATCTGCCAAGTCACAAAGTGCTGTTACCTAATCATAGCCCTGATGATCTATAATGTAACAAGAGCAGGTTGTAGGATGCTGCAATGCAATAAAGCTTACAAGTCATCATAGACAGCATGGCACAGGGGACGTTAGAATTAGACAAATATAAAAGGCTAAAGTAGAAGAAATATGGGACCAGACAATGATAATAAAGCCTGGTGAGTTGCTCAGAAGGGCTCTTGAGATTTTCATGCCCAAAGGTACTCTGCATGGGAAACTGAAGGCACAGGGCGCTCCAATTAAAATGTGCACAAATGAGTCTTTAGTTGATGTTTTATTGATACTCTCACTGCATTGGGAGTTTGTCTACAGACCACACTTCAGTGTGGTATGCAAACAATAAAGCGAACAATAACACTCTGAATATATCTGTGCAATTGAATTTGTCCACTGATAAATTTATGGAATATACTCATGAAATTTGATGCAATACTACAACCTCTCTGTGAACCCTTACTAAGGGTATCCACTGTTCCCTTCGCATATAGTCTCTGACCCAAGTACTAAAAGGTCAGGCAACATTCTGGAAACCCATTCAGTTATTCATTTTATGTTGTTTTTTTTCTGTCCCCAAAACAAATGAGCGACATCTTATGTGACTGTTGCTGCTGTTAATGCATCACTGACTAGTCCCTCCTTTCCATGCACACACGATAAATCACATTCCAAACATGCATGATAAAAACACACAAGCACTTTTGGCAAGTTTTTGATCTTTTCAGAAAAGCAAAAAAATATGAATAAATAAACGTTCCTATCTCCAGGTGCAGAGTGAGAGATCACTATGAAGATGAGAATATAGACAGGTTTCAAGTTTGCTCTACTCTGACAAAGTACATGAAGCCACTTATTTGACTGCGGCTTCAGCAGAGCAGCTGAAAAGGGCATTGGATTGAAACAAGGCTGAAGGAGAAAGCATTTTATCACTCGCTGTCAATCGGAGTCTTTTAGCACATTGTCTCCCATCACTCAGGCAAGATTGAAGTCCTGCTGAGTGTTCTGGGGTTTTATTTCAAATCAAAATTTAACAATTTGGTTTTGTATAAGGAAAAGGTGTTTCCATTATTGTTAGATTATTCAGGCAAAGCTTCAGAATAACTTAATACATTTCCCCGAGTTTCATTTTTTAAAAACGTTTTTATTTTTTACAATGATGTGACACAAGTCCTGCTGACACTGTCAGACTGGCAAGCTCCAAGATGCTGTGTAAGATGACAAGCTCTGCGGATCAACAGCTGACACACCACAAAACAAAAAGTGACGACAGAAGCAGAAACATATGCAGGATACATCAAAGGGGAGATTCGAGGAGCCGATCCATTTTTGACCATCATTCCGTAACAGCACGACCTCTGAAGCAGTAAATATCATGCAATCATAAGATTGCAGCAATATCTAAGGCTGATATCTCAGTGTATACAACTAAGGCTCCCTTCTCTGGGTGGGGGCAAGCTGTTAGGGGGATGGAGGGATAAGCAAATCTCTTCATAAATCACTGAACTCTTGGGCGACATTAAGTCCTATGGCGCATTGAAGAGTAGTGTAAGCATAATGGTGCGTTATCGGAAGAGATCAATTTAATATCATCTTCAGGCCAACTCCTTAAGCTATTAAAAATTAATAGTACCTCATTATTCAGTGCAAAGTTAGTATCTGCAGTAATGGAATTGTGCGGTTATATCCTTAATAATACAATAATCATCAGATAAGTTAATGGGCCTATGCCAAAGTGCAGTAAATGCAGTGAAACAAAAGTGGAAAATGACACAAATCACAAACTGAATCATGATTCCTTGCTCAGCCCCGCTTTCTAAATACAGTTACCACTCTTTCCAACACTGTAATAGTTTTAGAGCCCCAGTCCCAGTGTCTGTCTTGAATCTGATTAGAGTAAACTTTGGTGAGGGTGAAAGGAGGAGAGAGGGAGGCCTGAAAATCACTCACTTTTTGCCTGCTGGCCTGTTGCCAGAAGGTAGGATTTGAAGTATAATGTCAAAGACAGGGCACCGGCAGGCGGGGGGAGGCCGAGCTGCTGCTGGTTGATCAATGGCAGTGGAAGGAGAAGTGCTACTTTGATCCAGTTAAAAAAAAAAAAGAAAAAAAGAACATCCTAGAAATTTAGCTGTGTTCTTAAATAAAACATTTAAATCTTGCAAACAAGTATTGACAGTCCAAGCACAAGTATATACAATGACCCTTTTACTTGACTTCTTCATATGGTTTGCATGAACTCATACACACAGCCATGAACAAACCATCTTTTTATATTGTTTATGAAACAATACACTTTCCCCCTATAATTCCTATCCTGCTTCCACTTAAATGAGCTAACTTAAGAGTTTGAGGAGGGAATAAAACTGAGTGTGTCAGCACAGGAGAGAAAGTGAAGGTGATGAACTGAGCACACAAATGGTATGTTGAGTAATGTTGTAGATACAGACGAACACTGGACTGCCTTTGATCTAATTTGAGATCTTAGAAAGGGACAAAAGAGAAAAGGGGGGTAAAGAGACACACTCTGTGTGTTCAATGAGAGGTTGACGAGGTGGGTTGAGAGTTAGAAGAATGAGCGACCAAACAGCTGCCACAGCTGGAAGGTGGGGGAGTGAGGCAGATGTGGTAAACAAAGTTGTTGTCAATGCATATTTGCCACCAGGTACTGTTATTTGTCCAACATGAAGGATCTATAGAGAAATAGAGGAAAGAGAGGAGTATAACCAACACACATAATGAAAACCAGATGGTTAAACGTGACATAGATAAACCCAAACAGACAACAATCCCTCATAATAGTTTTGTGCCCGGGGTCGCTTTGAGCATTTTCTGTCCAAGTGAAAATGTAGAATGAGTTGCCATCAGATTTGGCAACATTATCCTGCTTGATAAGAATCATCCCATCATTGGTACTTTAAGATGAGTGAATTGTTTTCAAATGATACTAAAAGCACCAAATTGGAAGACTGGAAGAGTGGCGCAAGATGCAGGGAAAAGAAACACTTGATTCAGAGTAGATTCGATTCAGGTTATTAGAGACAGTGACAGATCTTATTGTCACATCAATTTGTGACGCAAACATGTAACAACAATGAAGGGCAATGTAGAGGCAGAAAATTTCCATTCGAATTTCATAATCCAGACGTTTACACATGAAACTACTGAAAGTGCAGCAGAGGGGGACACAGGATTAGAATTGCCTGGAATCGTCATGAGTCCTGTGTGGCAACAACTGAGCTGATGGCGTTCTCCTTCATGTCCAGGTTTGCGATTCCAAAGTCCCAAATCACATCATACTGCATGGCTGATAATCTCACTTTATCCTCATTTGCACTCCCAGCTCATCCAGCCACTGATTTGACATTCCTCATCAGAACAGGGACTTCTCCACCATCTTCTTTCTGTCTAATATCCACAATGTTTCCTCTTCAAAACATCGGGGAATTGAGGTCTTCTTGTTTTTTTCAGACTGTGGTTGGCATTCAAAAAGCTCAACCTGCTGCTCCTGTTCATAAACAACTCTGTCACGGGCATCGAATCTCATCATGACAGATGTCACATCTACAAGCAGAATCCACTACAGCAGCACAGCTTCCAAACCAGCAGGACAAAAAAATTGAACCATGATTTATTTAAGCAGAAAAATGTCTTTAAGATAGAATGTAAAAAAAAACAGCCTTTATGTTTATGTTGAGCACATTCAAAAGGACAACAATGGACAGTGAAAACTAATTACTGGTTCCACAGCTGGCCTCATAGGGTTAGGCTTAGGCTCCCACCAGAGTTTCATGTATCAGAAGACAAGTTATTTTGAACTCCACTGTAGTGGTGATGCTACTTTTGCCACATCATTTAGTAGCACTGCCAGCCTTAAAATAACAACTAGCTCACACATTTCTCTAGAGAAACACTCAACATTTGTAGTGTCCCCCACTACTATGACCTACATCTGCATAACTGAATAAAATCTACAGCACTAACTGATTACTCATGCTTTAAGTAAAGGAAAAAAAAACACACATTTGAAGCAGATTCAAAATCAACTACTGAAACTTCCAGTTTCTTCTTTCGTAGTTTCCATCTTTATCAAGTACCCAAACATGTGTACCACTGTTACCAGCCCCAGAGGACCACACCTTGGCCCACCTTAACAACGGCTCCCTTCACTCCGGGCAACCGTCCAGGAGGATGGGACTTTCTTCACCCAATAAAGCTTACGGCTCCCTGCGGCCCCGGAAACTCGCCTCATAATTATTCTGTTGGCCCTGTAAAGAAGCCAGAGACCCTTTCCCCGTCCCATTACTCCCATTACTCAACGCCAAAGATGCTGCAGAAAAGGCTCCCCTGGCTGCTCTGTAGCATTACTGCAACAGTGGAGGTTCAGGCCAGCACATAACCAATGACACAGGCTCAAACTCTATTTTTAAATATTTGCTCCCTGTGAAATGCATATGGGGACTGAAATGCAAACCGCTCAAAGCAGGTTAGAATTATTAATCTGTTCAGGCATCTTAATTTGTTCAGCAGTATGTAAATAGAACGCTTTGAAGACACAGCTTTAAAAGAACACGGTTTCTGGGAAATATAATCATTGAATCATATAGGTGACTGCCCTTCCTGATAAAGTATATTGTCCATATAAAGTCTTGTTGCTTTGGAAGAAAACAAAGAATGTGATAAGAGAACGGGGCGTGCAATTTTGATAACACGTTAACCGTTGGAGGATGTGAGTGTCGATTCCTGTGATCAAGCTCAAAGACAAAAACTGCCATGGCAGGTGCCACTTTCAGTCATTTAGTTCTTCACTCTAAGCAGCTCTTGTGCAAAACATAATAAGAATAGCATTTTAGCCTAAAAATTAAATTAGAGATACGTACTTATATGAGATGGAGTGTATCTTGTTATATCTACGCCTATGGATTTATGGGATCAGACTGTGGAGACAATCAATCCATATGCTGGATTAAAACAAATAAATGGAAGCCTAGATGTGTACTCTCACACGTGTGTCAAGTATCAGTTGAGAAAAAAAGGTTTCTATTTTCTTTACTACTGATGAAGTTGAATTTAGTCAGCCATCCAAAGTCAAAGTCCTCTGACACACAGCTCTGACAACAAAAAGCTCTCATCTGGTGAATGAAAAGTGTCATATTTAGATTAGAGAAGAGATTAGGTGAGGAAATTCTTAATTCACTGTGTTCCAAAGGAGCTCTCTTTAAAAGCCATGTGAAAGGTCCTTTTAAGCATGGACAAAAAGTTAGTTAAAAAAGCACTGGTGATCTATTTGGTTTTTTTTTTTTTTACAGCAACAGGTTGGCCTGTGAAGTTTGTGGTAAAGAAGTCATATGGTGTTTTTCCTGCCAAAGCACAGCCTCAAACAGGAGAATGTCAGAAGAGATAAACTTTGGAGGAGTCCGTTAGAGAGAGCATATGAAGCTGGGAGGTAATTCAGTCCAACATACAACAGCTCCATCCAGTGGCCTCTATGGGAAAAGTGTATTAAAAACTACAACAATTTAGTGTTGCCCCGAAAAACAGAGATTTAATGTTTCCAATTAACTGAGATGGATTAAACTGAATTAAAGTTAAGAACTCCAAAACTGAAGGTGATAATAGTCCCCCAATTATCACTTAAAAACATGTTTGGTAAAATCATCAAGATACTTGCCAGTCCAGATATGCGAAATAAACATTTTCCAATACACAAAATGAGACAAGTGGTCTGTCCAAGCTTTTAATCACCTTCACTTTCTCAGTTACTTTCTGTGCTATTCTGCCTTATTTGAGAAATTTTCATCCAATCATAATACATGTATGTGTTGGCTGACATATGTTGCTCTGCATGTCTCTAGCTCTTTCTTCTTTTGTGCCAAAACAACATGGCCAGCTAAAGTACTGTTACGGCATCATCCCTACAGCAAGATTTAGGGGGAACATGGATTTTTACATTAGCTCTTAATCAACTTTAGTCACCAATGCTGATACTGGAAGTGACTAAAAATTTCCCAAATAAACTTGACAATGTGGGTCATGTAAGTAAATTGTATTCAGAGCTTTAAACCTAAATTTTGCACACATGAACCCCCTAATTTTATTCGTCACAACAGTACAAAATCTCCTGGCAGATTTTGAGTGATACGGGTTAAAGTGCTCACGAGAAAAGGTTTTTCCTTTAAATGAATTTAGAACCCCATATATGAGAGTCATCTCTCTGTCTGATGTCCCTGTTTCAAGACGTCTCCACATTATGGGGGTTACCTGAAAAAGATCCTGAAGACTCAAAGTAAAACTGAAAATATAAGTGATCTTTTTGCAATATTCTGAGAAAAGATGTACCATGTTGGATTGCCATCCAGATAATTACATCATATTGTCAAAATGTCTTTACATAGATTATTGCAAAATCTTTGTAGACCTGATATATACCAATTCATCAAATAGGCAAATATGTTGTCTACTGTATCTGACAAAAGGCAAGGTACAAAAGGCAGCTTTCGTGCGAGTGTATTTGTCTCAATAGTGTTCCAACCTGTGGAAGTAATATTTACTTTCCTTCATACATTTTACTTTTCTTTTCCTATTTTGATTTCTTAGTCGTAACAATGGTGAATAAAAACAATGTAAGGATAAGAGATTGGATTTTATTTAGTCCACTTTTCAAATTTACATTTTCAGTTGAGATTTGTTAAAAAAGATAAAGCATTGTCAGCTTTGCAGACTGTATCACAAAGAAACTGCACTAAGGAAAGAGTGAAGTCAAATGATGATGACTTAGTAGGCACATATTTTAGAGGATACACGTGAATATAGCCGTCAGCTAAATATGTACAGCAATGATTTCATTTTGTGGTCGCACACGCTTGGGATTTCTGAGGAAGCAATGACAGGTTAGTAAAGCTCAGATCTGTGGAGACAGGCTCATAAACTGTCTACAAACAAGTTGACTGCATGAGTCAGTCAATTTGTCAAATTTGTAAGCCAGTTCAAATTAAAATAAATTAAACGTAAGAGAAGAAAGACAAGAAAAAATAACGTGAACTTTAAGTTGTGAAGCTAATTTACCAGCACATATCAAACTAAGCATCTTAAAAGGCTCTGGTAAACGTCCCCTCATTTGGATCCACGACACTCAGCTAAAACCGATCATGGAATAGACCTGATCAATTTAATTGAGGAATAAATTAGAAATGGAAAGCTCTATTAGTATGCATTTCAAAAGAGTACCTGATTTTATTCTCTCTGTAACGTAAGTTTGATACCTTTGCATAACTTACAGAAAACCTGTTACGCTCTTAAAAACTCACAGTAATTCATTCATAAATCACAAGTTCTGAAACCATCTAGGACAGGTACAGAATTCTACCCTGCAGAATCCGTATACCTGTGAGTCACAAATGGTGGATATTTCATACAAATAAAGGACACTTCCCCTGTTTATATACATAACACTTTTGTACAGTCTTTGCACTTCCATAATAACAATTCGAAGCATTTCAACTTACAAAAAACAAAAAGGAAAAAAAAAAAAGAGGAAATTCTATAATTCACAAATGCACCCTTAAGTCAGTCTAAAGCTTAAATTCAGCACTTGCTTATGTTTAGAATGGATGAGTTCAACTGCCTTTGATCCGAAAGGGAAAAATCAATGCAATTAAAAACTGGTCGTACTTGCCTGCTGTTTTGTAATGTTGCTTTAATACAGATATGGATCAGTTCTAGCCATCTGATATAACTTAAGGAAGACATTTTTAAACTGACCCAAAAACAGTGTCTACTAGACCTGATAAAACAGCAGAAAGTTGAGATCAACGCTGTTAACTTGCTATGCTATCTAGTAGTGTTGCATTGAAAAAGCAATGTAATTATTATCAAGTGATTTCGCTGGCAGTCTAAAACAACACCCGCCAGCATTACAATCTCAGGATATGTTAACTCTGGATCAGCCTTCAGGCAACAGACAAGATGAAACATTAAACAAAAACAAAGTCCTTGAATCCATGTAAGAGACGGTGAATGTTCAAAGTTCATGAGTCTGTTAAAGTCCACCCCCAAAGTCCAGTCATTCCACCTAATGTCATACAGAATAAAGCTTATTCCTGGCCCACGCCCCTTTCTACAAATGTACACAGTGCTCTCCTTGGCCTGGCAGCTGTGTAAACTAAAGTCAGATAAGTGGAGAAGATGATCCACTGGCTCCCATGCACCAAGGACCTTACTGAGGTGGAATAACACCACCCTGAAGCACAAAATGGAGCCTACACTAGAGCTGATGGCCTGTGAGTTTGGAGGTTTGGAAGTTAGGCAACAGGTTCATTTAGCTACTTTTGCGGGGGTATCAGTCTCTGTGGATTGGCGGTCTTCACTCCATGCCTCCCTGGTGTTCTTAAGGGCCTGTGTGCGCTGCTGGTCCACGAGCACGTAGTCAACCCGCTCACCCGATGCTGGAATGCCAGTTCCATTGTTTTTCATCTGATGAAAGACACATTTTGGATTGAAAACAGCAGTAACCTCAAGCAATTATGAAGACACTATAAAGAATATTGAGGAAGATGTACGCATACCTTCCTTGGTGGGGTAGACTTTCCGGAATCAAGATCCAAATCCAAGTACTCCACCTGTTTATCCCCCTTCAGCTTCACCATAGGGCTACTGCCACCATCCACAGGTAGGGGTGCAGCAAGCTTCATGGTCTGCTTGAGTTGAAGAAAAGATATGTTGAACAATGGTAATAAAGAAAGCCATTCTCACATGTCACCATTAATGTGTTGTCACAATAACCAAAATTATTTTATAAGACTGAAAGAGGATTGATATTAAATTTACACAAAGTATCAGTGGGGTTGCAATCTGCTTATTGTATTTTCGTGACTACAAGTTACACTGTTTTCCACAGTTTGGCGGGTCTAACTTTGATGTCAAAGTATATATGTTTTCAAATTTCCATGCTAACTGACATGACCTGAGGAGTAAATATTGCAGTGTACAGCCATAAGAGGGCACGATATGCTTGTGACAACTAGCTGAACAATTGCCAATGTGTTATGTTAACATACCAATCACCTATTAAGCCTGTTGTTCTGTGTGCTTTAGTGTAGTTGAATAACTCGCCATTTCCAATCAAATCTCTTTTCTGTTTTGTTTGGTTATTTTTTTTAGAGTAAGGACGGACATCGCGGTATACCATGTGAGCGTCTAACTAAGATGGAATCTGCTCTACCATTTATTGCGCTTGGCTAAAAGTCGCTTACATTGCCCCACCTTAATCCAGCCCACCATTTACATTACAGCCGATCACTCCTTAAGTGCTCCATTGTCTCCTTTTTTTTAAACCTCTAGTTGTGTTTGATCAAACGAGAAAAATGACAATTTACATTTGGCAATGTAATTTTGGTATTGTGACATCACAGACGCTGAAGCTATAATGTGTGTTAACCCGATCTACGAGTAAGATGAGGTGATTAGAACTAGGATATATTAGAGCATACTAACTGTAGGGAAAGAGGTAGTATTACATCATCTAAAAATCACTACAAACCTTATCCAAATCCCATTTTTGGTGTGGTTTTGCTATTACATCTTGGTACAACAGCAACAACACCTGCAAACTGGTGTTCTAACAGGGCAGGCCATGCGTTTCTAACCTGGCAACCCTGCTCACCTCCTCTATGGTGTCAAGTTCCTCCATCTCCCTCTTTACAGGGGTGATGGGAACTGTGCAGTAGAAGGACTCCTCTCTACACAGAGTAAGAGGGAAGCAGTAGCAAAGGAAACAAAAGAAGAGCAGATGGTTAAGACCAAAACGCAGGAAAAGGAAAACTGATGAAGCCAGAGCCTGAGGGAGCCAGAGAAATGGGAAACTAGGGAGAAAGAAATTAACATAAGTGATGAAAGAGCAGGAAGTTGGCATATCGTATTAAGCAAGGAAAAAGTCAACTTAATACTGAAAGCGAGGAAAATAACATACCAGCCATTCCAAGTACCAAAACAGTAACTGATGTTACCCATCAGAGCTAATGTGATCAGTGCTTAGCCGATGCATTTGTTATGCTTTAGAAAGTACAAAGCTGTCTTTACCAGTTGTGACAGCTTCATTAGTGATCTCTGAATAACTAAAAGACATGCCAACTTTATGTTATTATTTGTTCTCAATGAAAAAAAAACTCAAAATACAGAAAAGCATATAAACAGAGGATAAAGGAAGAAGAACATCAGAACTGAAGGAAACTGCAAAGAAAATAAGTGTAAGTGTGGAGGAGTCCATCTGCAGCCACCAGTTTTCTGTCCATATCAGGCGGTTACAAATGGTTGAAGAAAGGATCAGGACCAGATATTTCTTAGTTTTGTCTTTAGATAACGCCACAATTATTTATCCTGAACATTCAGCATCAGACTAATTTTTCTGTTATATTCAAGGTGTGTCAGAGAGAAATATTGGTTTAAGTCTAAATAGATGAAACAGATCCATGAAAATATTTTAAAACACAAGGTTTATTATTATTCCTCTTTTTGGCACCCTTAAGTGAATTGGCTTTCAAAAGTAAATAATAAAGTAGTCATATGACTTCTTTTATCAGAGGACAGTTGTGTGTTACATACTGTTTCATCTGTGGATTTACTAGAGTCCATGGGCATATAATTCTCATCATTCTCCTCGGAGTCAGTGCTGGAGGCCGTGCTATGCACTGACGGGGGTCTTGTTGGCATTGGAAACCTAGAGAAACTGAGCAGCATTCACAATGTTTACACACCGACTTCCAAGCAAACACACTCTCTGGTGAGCACAAAACATAATACAGACATAAGAGCTGCTGCCATAAACCAGCGCAGCCCAGGGAGTCCCTGTAGTATTAAGGACAGAAATAGACCCCATCTCAGACAAGCCAGCAGACTGCCTTTGGTGTAATGGAGCTCTGAGGGGGATCCCAGACCTGTTTGTGTGAGCAGTGCTCCTTTGGTCAAACAGTGACTACAGTAATGCATGAAGTGTTAGTGTCTACCTCTTTGGTTAATTGTTTCCACTACAAAAGGGCATGTTCTCACCAAACTGTTTAACCCCAAAAAGACCGTTGCAGTGTTTCATGCTATGATACTGCGATTCGGCAAGTAAACGCACAGAATTTCCAAACTTCTCTGAGGGGCCACTGTCAGACAAGGACCCCGATTCAAATGAAAACCAGGGAAAGCAGAACTGTAAGAGCATGCCCTTAGTTGTGAGCAAAATATGAAACTGAAGCTTCTAGATACTTACTCTCGAGCAAATGTTCGTGTGACAGGTGAGCGGACAGGTGTGCAGGGCTCCTCCCATTCGGGCAGTGGTTTGATCTCCAGTGGAGCAGGTTTTCCTACAACAAAACATGTCGCAGTCAGCCGCTTTTTAAGGTCCGGTCAGTATTTGGGCATTTGAGTGAACACCCTCTCTATAAATTGCCTCCAAACTTCATACTTAATAACAGTAACATCTTCTTTTTTTATTTGGTCCAGTTCAGTTTCTGCCAAGAGATGTATTCTCTTATGCAATTCAAACTAACTACAGATGTGCATATGGGAACACACACTAGCCCTGTTACTTAGTTTTTTATGTGTGTGTGTGTGTGTGTGTGTGTGTGTGTGTGTGTGTGTGTGTGT